>JAXGGA010005852.1:0-74560 GCA_038373865.1 Uloborus plumipes
CTTTTGTTTAGCTGCCTACTTTTCCTATTTAGTAATCCGGCCCTGCGTGGAATGGGTAAATCCCGAGCGGCCCATTTTCGTCACGGATAGAAAGTAGAAACACCAATAATTCATTTTTTTATTCATTAAATTAAAAATATGGCCCTCGGGGGACCGGCCCTTCTGGAATTTTCCCAAACTCCCACATAGCCAGTCCGGCCCTGATTCCTAGTAATATTTTCATGCAATGGATTTCGAAATTATTTTTCGAGGATGAAAATATTTCTTGTGCTAGAATATTTTTGTTTATTGTGTATTGTATAGTGAAATATATTTTATCCTATAAAGAAGATAATTTGCTTAGTCTTAGGTGATTTTCTGAATCGAAATCGGATTCGACATGTGCTTATGTTTGGACTCTTGAGCAGTGATATTTTCTTGAATTATCAGTATGCAAAAATTACAACATTTTACTTTTAAACCTCACGTACAGACAATTTTTATTGTTTTAATGCAAAATCTCAACAAGCTAAAACGAAAGCATAGTTCTTTTGAATTTTTTGAGTAAAAATATACAGTAATCAAAGCACCTAAACGAAAAGACTGGCAGTGTCTCTGAAAAGAAAGGGGAAGAATTAAAAAAAATCACTACTCACTCTATCTTCAAGCTTTCCAGACAGCAATGGTTTTATTAACACCCAGAACATTTCAACTAACTGTGGAGCATTGATAACTAGAACCTTTTTTATCCGGATAGGGTTGGAATCCTGTCATGAAAAGAAAGTGTGTGTATGTACCTATGAACCAATGAGAGAAAAAGTAGTGTAAATCAATTAAAAAAAAGAGGTTTGGAGTAATTGAATTGGTTTGTATCCCACATTTGCACCAAACACTGCAGCTTTTGCTTTTACGTTTAATTACACTGAAAAACAAATTTTAACGAGTTTTCTGTTCCTCAATGTACTTTGGGTGTTTCTTATTGATTTCTAGCTGCTGAAAAAGAATATGATTGTAAAAAATTTCTATCACCCTCCAATTTTAAGAAATGCCATTAAAACGTTTTGGCTTATATAGGCTATCCTGTAGGAGTTATAAGTACATAGTACATTAAATTTTTGTTTTAGGCGCATTTAAACTATATACATATATATTTTTTATCTATTGCAGCTATAGAACATGTAAAAAGAGAGTAGAAACAATTCACATTGATATCTTCTTTAAATTGTCCATATAATGCAAAATAATGCCGATTGTTAATCAATGGCTCAAAAACTAGCTTGAAGGCAGTAGTACTCCTTAAAAAATGCATTGCCATCGGTTCCAATAGCTTAGTCTTCGATAAAAAAAAAATAATCTTACCTAGATTTGAAGATATTGCTTCATAAAATTGACGACTGGAGCATATGTGCACATTTTAAATTTATTGCCATTCTCATTGGTCTGCAATTCTGTTATAAACTATTACTGCTTTCTATGCGAGGGAGACAACAAGGGAAGAAATGAAATGGAGCGAAACAAAAGAAATGGCCAGAGAGTAAACAATGTATTGCTGATGAAAAAAATATCCAAAATGTTCCTCTAATTGGTTAAAATATATATTCTTCCACCTTTGCACGTAAACAACTGATGAAAAATTTCGTTAAAACAATGGATAAAGACGGGTGTAGATTTCAATATTTAAAGAAATTGTTCTCATCACTCATTTATGCAAAAATGAAGGAGGGTGTTTTCATTAGCCCACAAATAAGAAAGCTTATGAAGGACCAAAGCTTTGAAGCTTGTTTAAATGATTTAGAAAAAACAGCAAGGATTAATTTTAAAAGTGTTGTGACACAATTCTTAAGGAATAATAAAAGTTCTAACTATGAAAAATTTATTAAAGACTCATTAACAAGCTATATTCAGGTGTTCAACGTCACTGAAAATTCATATTTTAACACCTCACTTTGATGTTTTCTCTGAAAGTATGAGAAGCGGTGAGCGACGAGCATGGGATATTTCTTCGCTTGGATATTTCTGCAATGGAAGCGCCATGTCAAGGACGCTGGACTCATAATAAGCTTGGTCAATACTGTTGAAATCTTATTAGAGAAGTTTGTGATAGGGCTTGTAAGACAGTGGCGTAGGAACTTTGCAAAAATAAGGGGAGCCCGGTACAGCGCCAGAGCTTGGCGCTTCCTGGGGGGGGGGGGGGCAAAACGCACTTAGTCACTCTTTAGACTCAAACTCAATTATAAAGTCATAAATGTTCAGATAGAAAAATTTCGTGAATAAAAGAAATTTAAAAACATTTCTATTTTGCCAGAAGACGACAAGTTTAAGTATACTTTTACGAAATTCACATGAGCTTAGTTTTAGATGCTTTTCTCAGGAATAGGAAGTCTCGAACTTTTTTCTCGAAAAATTCCCAAGTGGTTCCTTTTAAAAATGATTTTTGACGATTTTTTGTGACTTTAGAGGCTAGAAATTTTTTTAAATCAAATTTTAGTAATTTTAGTCTTTAAAGCAAGTTTTAGGCTATCTTTGGTTTCATTAGGGGCGATCACTGTTATAGGAAGATCATCTTTGTCATTTTTTTTAACTGTAACCTTAAAAACGCAGTTTTAGACGATTTTTGATGATTTTGAGAACAAGGGAGGTTTGAGACTCTCCTCTAGAAAGTTTTCATCATAAAGACGTAACTGAAACTCTGATCTTAGAAAAAAAGTTTTGAAAAATGCAGTTCTACCAGAATTGAAAATAATTATCTCGTCTTTATCTTCCCGTCCAATGCACCTTGCAAAAGAGGTAGCATTGGTTAAAATCCAGGCAATATTAATAAAAAGGGATTAAAAGTGGTATTAAAGAAAAACCTCACAAATTGTGCACTTTAAGCACTAAAAGTTAATCACATACTGTTGATTTTTCATCCTCCAAACAGGCGTCACAAATGATTTTTCCTTTTTTCTTTTGTTCTTCTCCAAAAACGTACTACAAAAAGTTTTAGTAAGGGAATTTTTCCGGGGGAGCTGAGCCGGTCTCAAATATTCTAGGGGGAGCCTGAGCTCCCCCGGTTCCTACGCCGCTGTTGTAAGAGATCATTCGCAGTTAACGAGTTTACAGCTACAAAAAGTCTGAAGTTCAGGAAATTTTCACGAGTATCATTATTTTTTTCTTCAAAAATTTATTTAATTCTTCTAAATTTTTTAACAATATATATTTTTTGTGTTTTATATTAGTTTTAAACCTTATAAGGGTTTATATAAACTAGTATAAGACAAAATTACTGCATATGTGTTGCATATGCATGTCATTAAAGTGATATTTTCAAAATTTTGGATTTTTCAAAAATCTGTGGGTGACGGAACATTTTTATTGCCATATTCTCTTTCAGTACCCTCTAAAACAGGGGTCTCCAACCTTTTTTACTCGGGGGCCAAATTGAAAATTTTTGGAAGCGAAGCGGGCCAACGGTCCAAAAATAGTTCAGTTCATGGTTTTTTTTTTTTGTAACATTACGGAAAGTCGTAAAATTTAGAGAGCAGTTCAGAAAATTGAAATAAAAGTCATTTTTTCCCACAAAATGTATTTTGCTCTCCAAAAGGAGTTAAAAAAAAAAAAAAGCCAAACGAGACTAAAAACTAAATCCTTGCAATGTACTACAATTTTATTAAATGAATTTTATGTATTAATGATGATAAGAAACTTAACAATAAATGAGGACAGAACAAGTGCAACGCTTAGGACAATTTTTAATGAGAAGATTGCATTTGTTAGCCTCTTAAAATTTCAGTCCATTTAGGGTCAAATTTAGTAGTTCCGATAATTAATGTTGATTTTAAATGTTCATTTGATAAAGAGGATCTGTACTTAGATTTAACATACTTCATTTTTGAAAATGTCTGCTCACACTTGTAGGTAGACCCAAAAAGAGAAAACATAACTCGAGTGTGATTTTTTATGTTCTTGAAGTCTTTTTCCGGGAGAGAACTGTAAAATGAAAGTAGATTACCTTCTTTTTGGCATTCCTGGAAAGCAGTATTGGGTGAGTCATTGGTAGTAAGTTCGATGACTTCAAGTTGGATTTCAGCAGGCACTTTGTCTATTTCGCAGTTAAAAGGGTTTTGAAAAATCTGGATACCATCTGATGCACGGTCAAAGCCTTCAAAACGGCTCTTAAATTCCTCTCGTGGGTTAGACATGATATCCAAAACGTATTCCTTGGGAAAGGAAGCAGTACTTAATTCACTTAAGTTTTTACACGTTTCAAAGTGATCAAAGTTCATCTATCCCACAACTACATCCATTACTTCAGCTACATTCATGTGAATCCCGCACAACGCTTGTTGAGGGATAATACAGTGAAAAACCATGGGTATAATTCCTCCAGCTGTTTTCACAGAATTACATATGTTTCCAACTACTCCAATTTTTGTGCCACACATATATTTTCCTCATTCTGTAGCTACACTTTTTAGACGTGTGAAATCAACGCCCGAGATCAGAAATGGTCTCACTTACTTCTTACTTTACTGAAAATTTTGTCTCCGGTCACATTGCTCTCCATAGAGTGAACATCAGCCAATTCTTCTGTGATTTTAAATTCTCTGTTCACACCACGAACAAATAAAAGTACTTGAACCGAGTCAGTAACATCAGTTGATTCATCCAGAGCGATTGAGAACCATTCAAAGAGCGATTGAGAACCATTCAAAATCCTTACAAGCGTCTTATAGCTGATGAACCATGTTATTTCCAATATCTTCAGTGCGACGAGCCACTGTGTTCGCCGACAAACTTATAGCGCTGAACAATGAAAGTTTATCAGGGAATGCCCAATGCTAGGGGTCTAAAGAGAGAATGTGAAGCAGAGAAAAGAGATTTGTTCTCGGAAAGGGTAACAAAGAGAGATGGTTATTACCGTCGAAAAAAGTAAAAAAAAAATTAAAAAGCTTTGCATTAAAGTTTGAATAGTTTTTTATTTATTATTTGACGTATTCACTATGAGATCGTCACTGTTCTAATTAATTTAACAAAAAAAAATATTTTTTTTTTTTAAAAAAGGGAGGAAAAGTGAAAAAAAAAACAGATTTTTTCCGTGGGCCGGAAAAAATCTGCTCGCGGGCCGGAACCGGCCCGCGGGACGTAGGTTGGAGAGCCCTGCTCTAAAATATAAAAATCACCACTTACTCTATGAGGAACAGAAACCTTGTTTGCTAGTGTTATCAGTTGTCTGTCAGTAAATGATTGGACCAAAACTTATACTACTTTCGTATGAAGTAGAATAAGGTTAAAACAAATCTCTGATGAAGTAAATACAAGTTATTATGTACAAATCATTGTTTTCTAATGAATTTTTTTTTCTTAGAAAGTTGATACTTTTCTGCTGTAAAATTTTTATCCATGCTGTTTTCAGATTAAACATTTCGAATGTGGTGCGTAAAAGCTGCGTGAAACATTTTCGTCTGTAAACATTTTCAATTTAAGTAATTAACGTCTTAGCACAAGCGGTTAACTCAATTTTGTCTGTTCATCTTTTAAAATGATCTATCTGTTATGCTGAAAGCAAAACGTCTGCATACGTGACATGAAGATATTCTTATTTGAATAATGTATTTACTTCAATGGAACTAACATTTATCAGAGTTTTACTTCGGCGCTGTTTAAGAGAGAGAGAGTTGCTCAATATTCACAGCTGTTGTTGTTCTCATGACTTTATGACTATAGTTAATCGGTGTACCACGTTCCACCGAAGAGGAAAAACTTATAAAAACTGTTGTGTTATTGAAAAAGGAAAAATAATGCTTCATACTTTTCTTCGTGTAGGTTTAGTGCTGTGTTAAACCCATGAGCATTTTCTAGTGCGAAATAAATTATTTGTTATTAAAAAAAGAAATTGTCACTTAGGCCAATTGCCCTGACAGCAAGGGCGGATCCAGAAATGTTTCGAGAGTGACGATTGGTTTTTTTTTTTCTTACTTGCACATTTTTTTCACCATGCATCCTTTCAACACATGTTGATTACAAATTTTTTGGTCTTCCATTTCGAAAAATTCCTAGATCATAGCACGGAATTCCCACCCTTATCCTTATTATCATCAAAGATCAACTAAAATTGCCTTTTTTGATCTTCAAAATCTAAAAAATGTTGGAAAAGAGTCCCTCAAGGGAGGGGCGATAGCCCCCATCGCCCCTCCCTTGTATCCGCCCTTGCCTGACAGTCAATCAATTCGCCCCCTTCACTAGAATATATATTAAATTTAAAATAACTGTACTTAAAACTTGTTATATTAACAAAAGGTGGTAGTAATTTTCAAAATTAATGCAAATCATTACATGAGTAACATGATAAAAATCAGTACAATTTTTTTAGTACAATTTACATTGAGCATATACCCTTTATCCCCCTCCTCCCGGAAAAAATCGAAATGACGGGCTTGATAAAAAATAATACTTCAAATAAAGCTATTAAATATTAATTTAATAATTTTAAATTAAGAAAATGAGATTTTACATGATTTTATCTTAAACTTTTCGCAACCTTGATTGTACATAGCAAACTTTCGGTGCCAATATCCGAATAAGTCTTATACACTTTTATCCAATGTGTGGGATATCCCCCTGTTATGTCATTAGTAGGGCTACTAACCTTTTAATCAAGTGGGGCATATAACCTTTTCGTCAAGGTTATTTGCCCCATTCCCTAGTGTTCAAACACAAAGTCCATATGACCGCAATCAACGATAACAGCTTTTCTTAAGAAATTCTCTTACTGTGTAATCAGAAAAATCAGCCAGACAAGGGGACGGTCATTGTTTGTATTAAAGTTTCTAAAAGTAAAAACTGGATTATATGCTAAAAAAAAATGCCACACTGCCCTTTAGCTTTCCTTTGAAATCGTAAATTTTGCTAGAAATCAGTTGAAATTACTGAACGTTATTCCAGGCAGTTCTTTCCGAATTACTACCTTTGAAAAAAAAAAAAAAACTGCACTGTTTGGGCGTAGTATAGTATAAAATCTAATAACTGAAGTATTTAACCTGGCAGGGGCGTGTAAGCCTGAATGTGTGTAGACCTTCTGCAACAATATTTTAGTAAAATAGAACGTAAAAATAATTCTGTCATCATTTTTCATTACACAAAACTGTACTTTACTAAAACTTTTCCAAGAAAATTCCTGAAAATTTGAAGTCAAAACAACTGGTATCCGTGTTCAAAATATTTACTTACGTTCAACAAATTTGAAAACGTTGAAAGTTTCTTCAGTGAACTTAGCTCTAGGAAATGTTTCATACTGAACTTCTGGACATCACAAATATAGACATAACCATTAATCTGAGTTACTGGATCGTAAAAGTTGCTCTCTGATGCAAGTATTATGGTAGCTGCCACATCCCAGAATGAATATTCGTCTGGGTCCCATGTAGCTGAAAAAAGAGAACTTTCAAATGAATGACATGTTAGAGCAGGTTGTTGCACCCCTCTCCCCTTTTAGGTTTCGTATTTACCTTAAAAAAGAGTATGTTATGCGAAGTTTCTTATCATTTTCTAGATTTTTAATTTTGATGTATCATAATAAAAATCTGATGTGGACGCGAAATAATTTCCTTTTACTGCTATTAAATAACCGATGTTTTGAAAAAAATCTAAAGAATAAATCGTCTATTTATGTACGCGCCTTAGAATCAATACTTTTTTAATAAGCTGCTTTTTAGACATTTTCATCATAGTTTACTGCTCAACAGTCAACAACACTAGCCAGAATATGCAAATTTTCTATAAAAATCTTTTCTTACAAGTATATACGAGGGTTAGAACTTTAATTGTGGGAAACAGTGGCACAGAGAAGGGGGGGGGGGCAATACGTCCCTCAGAGGCTTTGTTTCTAACATTGTGGCCAATCTGAATACAGTAGTGTGGACACATGTAAGGTGTAAGGACTGTTTCGATCAAAAAGTCCTTACCAAGAAGGAAATTCTGGTTGAGCTAAATTCTGGTAGAACTGGTGGTGGCAATTATGTATTTGCATCTGATACAAAAGTGATATATGCCGCCAAGTTTTACACTACTTCAATGGGCACTCTGGGCACGTGCCCAGGGCCCCGCAATCAATAGAGACCCCCCGGTTGATAGACATAGATGACTTATCACAACATCAAAAAGAAGTGACATACTGGAGAAATATATTCAAATTGTCACACACACACGCACACGTTTAACGTGACTGCAAAAAAACAAAAAGAAACCTGGAACCTTACTTACGTACTTTCTCTTTTTCTATTCTAACAAAATTGTTGCTCTGTCAAGACCATAGAGTCACCACGATCTTAATAATGTGCCAAGGGCCTCCAAAAGGTTAAAGACGACGAACGATAGTTTACTTTTCAAGATATAAAAAAAAGGTTCTCATTTAGCAAATACATTAAAAAAACAGATATGCATTGGAACTACGAAGATTGGAACTTTAATTGTGGAAACTATCTATTTACATCTGATACAAAAGTTATACCTGCCACCAAGTTTCACAGTACTTCAATAGAGCATTGTTTACAGCCCGTTTCAACGATGTGGAAGTCGTTGGACAACTGTAGCAGCGCCTGTTGTGTCGATAATTCGAATGGAGAGATCTACTGCTGCAGGAAACTCAGTTTGGAACAATTCTGAAGCGAATGCCCGAATTTGTTACTTTATCTTAGGAGTTAAGTGAATCACAAGGGCTTACGTCTTTACGGTTTGACTTAATAAGCTAAAGGAACAGCTTCGTGGCATTCGCTTCTGAACTGAGGTTCTTGCCGCAGTAGATCTCTCCGTTCGAACTATCGACACAACACACACAGGTGGTCTACGGTGCTACAGGTGTTCTACGACTTCCACATCGTTGAAACGAGCTGTACACAATGCTCTATTGAAGTACTGTAAATTTGGCGGCAGGTATAACTTTTGTATTAGATGTAAATAGGTAGTTTTCACAAATAAAGTTCCAATACATCGATTACTGTTATTGTAAATGTATTTACAAATCGAGAACTTTTTTTTTTCTTTTTTGAAAAGTGAACAATTAAGAAAGATTTAAATGTTCTTCAATCATAAGGACAAACACATGCAAATAAGATATGTAGCATACTGAATTTGAGAGAGATTTGCTATAATGCCTTCTAGAAGCATTACCAAATGCTTTTGAAAATTTCAAGATTTAAAATGTTTTTATCAAAATTGACTTACAAGTATTAAAGATATTAACAACGCTCCCTTCTTCATCCCTGTATGGCAGAACAGTGTAAACTCCATTTCTTAGCAACGGTTCTACTTTCGATATGGACTGTAAGATTTCGGGACACTGTGCCCGTATAGTGTAAAAGTTTTGAAGAAGGCTGAATGCACGGTGGCAATCGAATTTTCGAGCCCTCAAGAAAAGCAGCAGGTAATCATCATCCATACAAGCGTTCAAATTTGGCACACCTAAAACAAAGACCGACATAAATTTATTTAAAAACGATTTTTTTTTTAATTTTATTTTATACGCAACAATTTTTTCATGTGATCCTTCTAGGGCGCCAAAATTTCATTGTTGTTCCTTGAATTGCCCAAATCTTTTCTGTCAATTCGAATTTTTCCGAGCGAGAAAGGGGAGGAGAGGCAAAAGGTGTATCCACAACGCATATTTTATGGGAAAACAATAAAAACCACTCCATATCAACCGTATGGGAAAGTCAAGTGTGAAATAAAAGGGTGTCAGAATTGCGAAACAAAACTACATTACGCTACACTGTATTTCTGAGGTTAGAATTCGAAAGCAGATATTTAGATTTCTGTAAAAATGAAATTGTTTCTAAACATTTTCATTTTTTAAAATGGAGCTTCAAATAATAAAGTCTGCAGTTTGAGACAAATCATGGTAATGTTATTTGAAGTTTTTGATTTTTTAAACATTAAAACTTAATTTATTGTAGTTCCCCCCCCCCCCCACACACACAGTTTAACTAGACCAAGGGGTAGTTCATCAAGAGAATTGCTTGTTCTCTTCATGAAAAATAGTTGAAGAAGGTACAGATATGCATGCATGGTTTTCTCACTTAATTAGTATTTTTATCCAAAGAACTTTTTTTAATTATTTCCAATGGGGATAAAGTTTCTGGGGGAGGGGGGTGGGGTCATTTCCGGAAGAGAGGAAATAAGTGTCATTTTGGGATGACAAGGGATCTGAGTAAAATTTTTCAAAATATGAGATGGCAAATGCAGTGGCGTAGCTATGGAGGGGCGTGGGGGGGCGCGCCGCCCCGGGCGGCACTTTTAAGGGGCGCCAAAATGAGAGGTCGCCGTAACCACATGCACCACAAAAAATATTTTAAAAAAAGGGGGAACAACAAGAAGGAGGAAAAATTGTATGAAAGTGTGTGAACTCAGGACGGCATCGGGACAGAGGGATAAGGGGATACGGGAGGAAAAACAGCAAAAATGAAAAATTGCCAAGTAAAATACATAGGGCGCCATCGAGATTCAGACGTCCTCAAGTATAGAGTTCGAAATAAAGAGAAAAGGATAAATTTAAACAACAACCAAGCAATATTGGGGCGGCAAGATGGTACAGACGCCAGGAAAAAAAAAAAAAAACAAG
Organism: Uloborus plumipes; assembly: GCA_038373865.1. Classification (NCBI taxonomy): domain Eukaryota; kingdom Metazoa; phylum Arthropoda; class Arachnida; order Araneae; family Uloboridae; genus Uloborus; species Uloborus plumipes. Next base: position 10,574 of record JAXGGA010005852.1, read on the forward strand.
CAAAGTTATAGAGTGGCAATGAGACGTAGACTTTGTAACAGTGGCGTATATAGGTTTTTATTTCGGAGGGGGCCCATATAATCAAGCTTAGCCTCCCCCCCCCCCCCAACTTTCTTTTTTTTTCGCTATTACTGTAAGACAGATAGACATTTTCAAATTGAATTAAAATATTGTAATTTTTGGAAAAGATAGAAAATTACGAAGTTTTAGATTCCCTCCAAAACTTTTTTTCAAAATTGAAATTATTTATGCTACCTTTGATTACGTTGGAGGTCCTCTGGGAAACTTACCGAACCTTAAATTCTAAATACGCAATTTCAGGCTATCTTTAGTGACGTTAAAGGAATTGAGAAAACTCGGGGCATCTTTCCTGAAATATTTTGCCACTGAAACACAACTCAGGATATATTTCTCCATGATAGAGTAAAAGAAAAGAAGATGAGTTTTTTTTTTTTTTTTTTGAACTGGAAGTCTCATTTAAGTTATCTTTGGGAAGTAAAAGTTCAAAGACCCTCCCTGAAAGATTTTCGATACATAGATACGCAATTTCGCGTTTTCTTTGGAGACTTTAAGAGACAAAAAGTGGTTAGGATCTAACTCCGAAATTTTTCAAAATTGAAACTTTAAGCCATCTTTACTTTAGACCATCTTTGGTAGTAACGTTAGCAAGGACTCTCTTCCGAAATGTTTCGAAAATAATGTTTTAAAAACATTTTTATTTAGGTTATCCTTAATACCGTCAAGAAAAGAGGCAGGATTCGGGCGCCCGAAATTTTGCGGCATTGAAGCTTCAAGAATGCAATTTTAAGTTCTATTTTTGAACTGAGGTCAAATTTTACTTTGCAGAGTGCTCATTACGCCCAACATGAGAAAAAAAATTTCCCCAAAAAACACTATTATTTATCGTTGTCCCTAGATTTTAGAGCTAACATACATTTTAGAGCTAAAGACTATAGAAAAGTAAGGGGGGGGGGGGCATCAACTACCGTTAACTGTTTGAATTTTAAATCTCTAAAATGCCATTTGAGGCAATGTTTGACCAAGGTATTGAAGAAAAAGCGGGAAAAGAACTCTTTTACGAAAATTTTTGGATATTGAAGTTTTGAAACTGCAATTAAATTACACGTTGTAAAAGCGAAATTTTAAGATCTCTTTGAACTCTTTAAGGGGATCATGAGCCCTCTTTGAATTCATGCTTTACGGATATACGGGACTCGACTTCCTACCCTAAATCCGCCACTGAGAGGCATTCTATTGTTTAAATTCACCACTGGTAAAGAGATTGAAAATTACGTGCCCCTTCTAGCTCGACCGGCTTGGACCTCTACCTCTTATCGATTTTTTTTTTTTTTGTTTTGTTCAGCTAAAGCTTGGAAATTATGTGTGAAAAAACTAAAACCTAAAATGATTGCACTTTATTTTAAATTTCTTGCTGGGAGGAATACTTACACTTTATTTTAAATTTCTTGCCGGGGAAGAATGATCACTTTATTTTAAATTTATTGAGTTTAGCATTATTTTAAAGACTCCTATTTCCTGACTGACTAGAAAAAAAGGAGGAATGAGAAGAAAGAGAGAAACGTAATTTGCTGACTAATAATCTACATGTGTTAAATATTTTTCATTTAAAGATTTCTATTCAAAATGATTAGGATTTTTTCTATGCGTTTTCTAATTAAAATATCTTCATTTTCCCAAGACACGTTCTTTTTTCTCTTGAGTAAAAAGCGCAAGGGCTCCCTGACCCTCTTGGGTTGCACCACTGCCTGGTGCCATCTAACGAATTATTATTAGCAATAATTATTTATTTATTTACGTATTTCAAGCTAAAAGTATGTAAATAATTTAAGAGTAAACTTAAACCAAATAATATTAACTACCTTTTTTTTTTAAAAAAATCCGAATTTTCTTTCGGGGGGGGGGGTAGGAGGGGAAGACCCTCTGGGGCCCTCCCTTACATACAACTTAGAAAACAATGCTAATAGAGAGTGGGCTTTTTTCTTAAGGATTTTTTTTTTTTTTTTTTTTTGAGCAAACACGAACCAAACGCCTACTTTTGAAAAAATGCTTTCTCGATTTCGGGGGGGGGGGGACCCCTCGCCCCCCCCACCTTAAATACGCCCTTGCTTTGTAAGAAAAGCAGGAAACAACAAAACAAAAACCACGCAGAGTTTGAGCGGCATCGAGGTACAATCTTTGCAAGACAAAATAAAGCATAAGAAATTAAAAAAAAAAAAAGTAAAATTGGAGCGTCATTGAGACAATAGTTTTAAGGAAAAAACAAAGTAAAAAAAAAAATGCAGATGCTGCTATTATGCAGATGCTGTCTCCACCGTTGTTTCAATTTCCTATTGCTGTTATCTGGTGGGAATTTTTAATTTATTTTTGGCAAATAAAGTAAGTACATATTTTATTCAGTGTGCATAAACGTATTGCTCTCTCTTTAACTCTTGATGCTGTAACAGAAATCGCTTTTAACGATCAAGACCCGGATTTGGCGAGCAATTATTTTCTGTCTTAATTAGTGTAACGTGAAGAAATGTTTTCTTTTTTTTTTCAGTTTCCATTTTTAAATGTATTTAGCATAGTTTTGATTTTTAATTAAAATTCTGAGCTTGCAAAAATCTGGAATCAGTGTGAAAACGCCTACTTATTGGTTACTATACCTATTTCATATTTATTTCTTACTCATAAATACTAAAAATATCTAATATTCCCATTGAATTCATCATAGTTTTATTGTAGAGATTAACATAATTTTATTGCAGTAGATTGCCGAAGCGCTTTGTTAATCAGGATATTTTCTCATACTTATTTTGTGATTCCACAAAATGTGTAAGAACCATAAATTCTGACTTAGATAAAAATGTATTTCTAAATTTATAATTGAAGAACATTTAAATTATAAACAATGAATGTATGTTAATTTTATGGTCACTAATTAAAAGATGTGCGGTATCATTTTAATATAATGGATGGATTAAAACTACTTGCTATGCTCAATGTTTTTAATGTTGTTCGTGCTTTAAAAGTGAACCAACTTGCATTTCTAGAAATGTCTGTTAAAATATCTAATGGTTACATTACTGTTTGTCAGTACAAGGAAGTATTTTCATGAAGAAAAATGCTTTGTGGTTCTTTAAACGATGTATGAGCCATGAACTCTAATCTTTGACTTGCTAATAAATTTAATTTCCTTTTTCTGAAGATCCTGTCTTGAAGATTTCGTTGATAAAAATATTAATGCAAAAGTTTTATTTCTAGAATTTTTTTCAAAATCTAGTTGCTTTTTTTTGCGCATGATTATCTTTCGAGATGAAAATCGTAGGTGAGCAATGATCCTGTTACTAGATTAAAATGTTGATCCAGGAGTACGATTTTCCAGCAATCTTCGTTGCTCAGACTAAATAATAAACAGTCTATGTACGTTTAAATAAAGGGGCGGCAAATTGAAGATCCGCCCCGGGCGGCAGAAGCTGTAGCTACGCCACTGGGCAAATGCAGCTTTATGTTATCTTTGCTTACTTAATGCAAGAAGTTGGGGGAGGGGGGCTCCTCCCTCTTTCCCTTCTTTGGATCTGCTGGTGATTGCCCGTTTATCTGAAAAATACGGACTAATCTATTCTTCAAGGATTTTGATCTCTTACCTTTCATCATATCCTTGAGATTACGCAGCGCCGTTTCTCTTAGCTCAGAAGATTCGTTCAATTCTAGTTTCGATTTCAGCTCATCCTGAGGATTCAATTTGCCGTCAAGAGCCAATCGGAAAGTTTTTTCTCCAGATACAAGCGCCATGCCCTTCACTAGACCAATATCTTAAAAAATAGACTTGTGGGGATTTTTTTCTTCTTCTGAAAACAGAATAAAATAAGCATTTTAGGCGTCAATCACAACACAAATGTCTATAAATGTTCCGAAAAAAAAAAAAAATAATAAGATAGAAAGGTGAAGATATATGTTACACGGTTGCAGCTGCTATATACAATGCGTTTTTTAAGGTCCTTTGTCAAGACTACAACAATTTTTAAATGGCAAGAGCTATACTGCCATGCTAAGTGCGAAAGTGGTATCTGCAACTGAGCTAAAACTAAGAAGTTGCCGTTTAAAGTTTCACTCCTCCTTTTTTTAGATTATGATGACACTTAAAAAAAAGAAAACTATTTTCCACTAGCCAATGAACATAAAACACTGTACAGAAAATTACAACGTTACGAAGGCACAAATGAGCAGGGAAACTGCAGACACGTGTTTCGGCGTTACAAGGAACGCCTTTTTCAATGCAAAAAAGTTGTGAGCTTGTGGATGCACAGACATCCGGTATTATTATTTATTTTTTAAACAAAAGCGATCTTGAAAAAGAAAATTTTTCATGCGCTACGTAATGATGCATCTTACAGCGCCTCCTGGCGGAAAAATTTGAAGTTAGTGCTCTTATCTCGGAAACGGTACGAGGTATGGGAAAAAAGTCAATTACAAAGTTATTTATCATCATCATGTTAAAAAAGAAAGACATCTTCCGGGGTACCACAGTGTTCGTAAAATGCAGTCCAGCTACAAGTCGTAGTTCTTATGTAGAATGACCTCCACGTTCACCTGACCTCTACCTTTGGACTTTTTCGGCAAGGATACATAAAGATCAGAGTGCAAAAAACCCCTTCACTACCATTGCAGGAACTTAGAAACTGTATTACGGATTCTTATGCTCATCTTCTGAGATGAGAACGATAATCTCGAATAATAATTAATAAATAAATAAAACCTACAAATTTAAGCCCTTTCTCAGTAAGCCTCTCCTCGAAAAAGAACCTCGTTGAAGTAAAAAGCTTAATGGTAATAAGAATAAATATTAATAATAATAAAAAAATAATTAAAAAATAATAATAAAATACTACTACTACTACTACTACTACTACTACTACTACTACTACTACTACTAATAATAATAATAATAATAATAATAATAATAATAATAATAATAATAATAATAATAATAATAATAATAATAATAATAACAAATTCTAAAAAATGGTAAAACTAAAATAAGTGAAGCAAAAAATAATGTCAAACGATATTGGATTAAAGCACACAACAACACGAAGAAAAACGAAAAAGTAGATGAATTGGCAAAAAGCACTGAAACAAACTCGACTCCACTTCGAAGAAAATTCCTTTAAAACAAAAGCGATAAATAAATAATAATAATACTCGTAAAATAAAAAGAACTAAAAAAAAGTTCGAAAGAAAAGATGAGATGTAACACGTAGGTAATTTTCTTTCCAAAATAGTGTCTAAACAGATTTTCCCCAAATTTATGCTAATTTAAATTAAGTCATGAATTGGTTTTATTGGGTTTAATGACACAAGATCCTTCAAAGGCTATACTGCCCCATATTAACTTTATGATTGCTATTTTTATAGTAGCATTTTTTTTTGTTTTGAGAAACAATTTAAAAATTTGTCTCACTTACCCATGACCAAGACAGAGTAAATGAAATAAAAGCTCTTAATATACGAATTTCGCAAATTAGATGTCGTGCAATAATTAAAAAAAAAAAGTACGAAATGGAAAACAAAACTTAAAAATTCAAATAGAACATAAAGGCAAATGCAATTTCCATGCAGTTCCATTTTATTATAAACAACTTGATTTCACAACAATATAGATAAAGCAAAGCTTTGAAGCCAAATAATATTAATAATAATAAATAATAATACTATGCAAAGTTTAAAAACTTACTTAGTACTTTTCAATTACAGGTATGAGCAGCACCTCTTTCGATTCACCTAAAAAGGAGAATAAAAGGGAAACACAAAAGCATTTCTTGAAGACGCCAAAATGATCTGATTCACTGCAAAAACATTGGGATTAAAATCACAACTATCTGAGTTTGAGCACCTGGGAAGTGAATAAATGCAGAGAACAAAACAAAGCCGTTTTATTAAAGATAATATTCACCATCTTCAAAATATATTTTCATGTAAATGGAGAAACATATGCGAGTAACCTTTTTCCTTTATTCTCAAATATGTAAATTTCCAGTCCAGACCATACATTTCTACCACTTAAAAATTAGTGCAGCCGCAATGAGGTTCATAATTTCGAAATTTTCCAGGGGGAGGGGGCAAAAGGTGGTTTGCTCTTAGGAATGCACCGATTAATCGGTCATAATCGGACACTTGGCGGATTATTAATAATCGGCAAAATTTTACCGATTAATAGGTGGAAAAAACTATTTTACAAATATTATTTTTAAAGTGTATCTTCACCAAGAAACTATGATGAAGAAATGTACAAACAGTTTTTCTGCAATTTTTACTATATATATATTTATATGACACTATTAGAAATAGTTAAATTCCTGAACTTTAAAATGCCGAAACATGAGCATTTTTTTTTTCACTGTTTTAAGTGAAATTACTGTAAGTATGCCTTGAACAAGAAACTACGATAAATAAATTTATAAACAAGATATAGATAATTTTCTGCAAACATAAATATAACATGTACTACGAAATTGTAGTGAGTAAAAACAATTAATTTAAAATGTGAAGTAAAATGTGAGTAAAAACAAGTTAACACAGTTAAAAATGTGTTAACTATGGAATGTGTTCATGTAATTTCATCAAAAATAATATGAAAATTGAGTCAAAGAAATTGGACAAAATTTTGAAATTATTTTGAAAAATTTAGGGAAATGGAAAAAAATAAGTATTATCAGAAATAAATTAGCAGCTTTTTAAAAAATCGGAACTGTAACGAAAAGAAAAAACAGGGTTGGTGAAATCGGTAGTAAATGAAATAATCATTCTGATCATTAATCGGCCGATTATCAGCAACCGATAATTCGGTGATCGGTAATAGGCTGATTTGAGTTATCGGTGCATCCCTAGTTTGCTCCTTGCAAATTTTGTTACAAAACAACAGAAACCACTCTCCTCTTGTTGTAAAAACATTAATGATTCAAAGCTGGAAGGGGGGGGGGGTTGTAACATTTGACCCCCAAGGAGTGATTTTTTTTTTTTTTTTTGTAGTGGGGAGAAGTGTATTTCATTTTATTGGCAGGTAAGCTCGGAAGATAGCGGATCTACCACTTTTAAAATAAGTTTAAGAAACAACTCCTTTTCGGACTCTGTATTTGCATTTTCAGGTTGGCTTTTCGGGACTCAACCATTTTCTTTCCGCACTCAAATTTTCCAAGGTATACCAGTATCACTCAAATATTTTGGGTGGTACTGGTTCATCTCTGGAGTCGGCGCCCCTGATCTCAAAATCTAACAATCCTGCCTTCAACTCTGGAATCCAATGCACTCTGCTTTCGATGTCATTTTATCAGACTACGATTTTTCTTAGAAAAGAGATACTAGATTGAAGAAATGTCTTTGAAATTATACAAATACAAATACAAATGCGACGACCAGCAGCAGGCTCTGGGCCCAACTGGGCTGGTCCTAGTCAAATTAAAGACCCCAATGAAGATCAATGGCCCTCTTAAAGCTATCTACTCCATTGCTCCTTACCGCCTCTTCCTGTAAACTGTTCCAAGTTCAAACTACCCTGCTAAAATAGTAATTTTTTCTAATTTCCAGGTTAGCCTGAGATTTAAACAGCTTAAAACAATGACCCCTTGTCCTGCTTTCCGTGCAAAAATCTGATCCTGCAACATCATTCATTTTAATAAATTTAAATAACTGAATCATGTCCCCTCTGGTTCTCCTTTGCTCAAGATTATATACATATTAAGCATTCTAAGCCTGGAATCATAGTCTAAATTAGAAAATCCGTTTACTAACCTTGTAAACGGATTTTGTATTCTTTGTACCCTTTCCAATAAATTAATATCTTTCTTCAGATAAGGAGACCAAAACTGAACAGCATACTCCAAATGAGGTCTTACCAAACTTCTATATAGAGGCAGAAGAACCTTTTTAGATTTGTTTGAAATAGATTTATTAATAAACCCAAGCATCCTATTGGCTTTGTTACTAGCTATGCTGCACTGTTGGCTAAACTTGAAGTTCTAATTTATTAAGACACCTAGATCCATAACATTATCTGCCTTACTAATGACTGAACCCTGTAAATAATAGCTTGTATGCTTATTTGCATGACCTAAGTGCAGCACTTGACATTTCCCAACATTTACTGCCATACCCCACTTGTCTGCCCAATTAGTAATATGATTCAAATCCTGTTGCCAGCTTATTTACTTGTTCGTCGTTTTCTACAACCCCCAAAATTTTTACATCATCAGCAAAACAATTCATGTTCCCAGAAACATTTTCATGAATATCATTCATAAAAATAATAAACAAAAGGGGACCTAAGACAACTACTCTTTGTTTCCTTCCTGTCAGTCAATTTCTAACCCAAACTAGAATTTTATCCCCTGTTCCTATAGCAGTTAATTTACTGAGTAGTGCTACATGAGGCACCTTATCGAAAGCTTTTTGAAAATCTATGTAAACAACATATACACACTTTTTGTTATCTAAAGCCATGGTAACCTTGCCGTAAAAATGTAATAAGTTAGTAGCACACGATTTACCTTTTCTGAAACCATACTGCAAACTAGTTAACAGCCCATTATATTATACTAGTCAACAGCCCATTTAAGAAATTCATAATCTTAATTTTGATCAATGTTTCAAAAATTTTACAAACCACTGAAGTCAGACTCACAGGCCTTCAAATTCCTGCATTACCTCTAGACCCTTTCTTGAAGAGCGGGGTAATGTTAGCCAGTTTCCAGTCCTCTGGCACTATCCCTGAGTTATACGAAGCATTGAAAATTTTTACAATAGTATCTACTAATTCCTCTGCACATTCTACTAAAATTTTTGGATAAATATTATCTGGTCCCGGAGCTTTTGTGGTTTTAATTTTTTTCAAATAAAGTAATACGTCCTCCCTGGAAAATACAAAGTCCTCAAGCTGTGTAATAGCTTGTGTCTTGCTTGTGTCAACTGTTGACATACAGTTATTGTTAAAAACACTGGAAAAAAAAGTCATTTAGAACATAAGCAATACCCCCCATCATTCTGAATTAAATTTCCATGCTCATCAACCAATGGCCCAATTTGACTATTTCGAACTTTCTCAGAATTTGCGTATGCAAAAACTCTTTTGGGTTCCTGTCAATATGCTAGCCTTTGTTCCGATTCTCGCCGCTGCCGTTGCTCCTATCATTCTTTGATAAGAAGTGATTATCTTTGACAACAAAAAGTACTTGAATAACTGCATTTCACAACTTGATAGAAATATTTTCTCCACTTGGTGAGAACATGGGTGTGTTCTGTGTTTAGCTTCGCATTCAGTTGGTGAAGGATTTCGAAAATGTTGCTCAAGTAAGCTTACCCTCACGCATTTAAATTTAAACTATGCAAGTCAAACATGTTAAAAACTAAGAACTTCCTTCATTCCTATTTTTCAACCAATTACCTTTATATATATATATATATATATATATATATATATATATATATATATATATATATATATATATATATATATATATATATATATATATATATATATATATATATATATATATATATATATATATATATATATATATATATATATATATATATAATATATATGTATATACATATACATATATATGTATGTATATATATATATATACACACACATATATATGGAAGTAAGATAAATTAGCTCTCTATGTGTTGAATATGTGCAAATTGGAATAAAAAACATTAACAGGATATGAACAATTGAAATTTTGAAAAACATTTGAAATTTTAAAAACTTTTGAAAATTTGAAAAATAATTAAATAATTGAAACATAAGAAACATAGGTAATGTGATGCTTAATCTTCAGAGAGCAGAAGCAGCCGTTAAAAATACTAGCTTTGTAGGTTTCAAAAGAAGTCGGTTAGAAATAAGTCAGCTGATTTATTACTGTAGCATAATAAATTACTTCTCTTATGAAACGTACAAAGCAAATATTTTGACCGCTGCTCCTGCTCTCTGAAGATTAAGCAGCACATTACCCATGTTTCTTCTTTTTATATGTTCAATTATTTTTCAAATTTTCAAATGCTTCTCAAAATTTTCAAAAGTTTTTAAAATTTCAAATGTTTTTTAAAATTTCAAATGTTTTTCAAAATTTCCATTTTTCATATCCTGCTAATTTTGTTTATTCCAATTTGCACATTTTCAACTCATAGAGAGCTAATTTATTTTACTTCCATCTCATTTGCAATTAATATTCAGCTGCAATCAAAGCACTTGTTAATTTTTAAAATTAAAATTTTTCCATCTTGCAAGAAAATATATAAATATATATATCAGGGGCAGAGAGCAGGGGGTAATTACTTAATTTTGTCAGCTTTTTCAATTTAAAATCGTTCTACACATATTTAATAGCAGCTTCAACTTTGCAGTAAAAATAACACAATGTTTTTCATTTACTAATTCAAAAAGTATCAAGTGTTACGTAATTAGAGATTTAGATGAGACATGATTCAACTGTCCAAATTTATCAAAATGAAAGATGTTAACGTAATTAATTTTTACACAAAAAAGCAGGACAAAATGTCATTGTTTTAAGTTTTTTAATTCTCTGACTACACTGGAAATTTTTAAAAAATATTACTTTAGCATGGTCATGGGCACTTGGAACAGTTTATTAGATTAAGCTGTAACGAGTAAGGGAGTAGATAGCTTTGTGTTGACTACTAATCTTCATTGGGGATTAATAAATTTACTAGGAGCAACCTTGCTGGGGCCCAGAGCTAGACGCTGGTAGTCACATTTGTATTTGTATTCTTTTCTTTCCTTATTCAATCTCTCAATTTATGCAGGAGTGCCCATCCCCCCAAGCTCAATGGCGCAAATACCTCCCCCCCCCCCATTTTTCATAACCCTCTAGTGCTTTTTATTTTTATTTTTGCTTCTCTTTTTTACTTTATTTATTTTTGTAAATAATACATATATGTTTTTAATTATAACTATTATTTATTTATATATTATTAATTTTTTAAAAGTTCGAATTATACGTAGAACAGAATCGCTTTTTTTTCCCTTCCAGACATTACACACACACACAAATAAATAAATAAATAAATAAATAATAATAAATAAAGAATTTAAATTAAAAATATTAATTAATTAATATTTTTTATCAAAAAATCCTCAAATAATTTAAATTAAAAAAATAAATTAATAAATAAGTTAAATAAATAAATAAATTAGTTTTAAAAAATCTCCGCAAAAAATTTAATGGCGCAATTTGCGCCATAGTCCCCTCCCCCCTGTGGGCACCCCTGAGTTTATGCATATTACATCTTGGGAGGAGGACATATATATTGTTGGACTCTAAGGACATATATATTGTTGACATAATTATATGTTGGTGGGGTCCTTCAAGAAACTGCAACATAGCTCAATGTAAAAAGCTTAGATGTAAAGTAAGAGAACTTCGAGATTTTCTTTCGACCATAGACGAATCACGCAGCACTGATTTTCATCAATTTAAAACAATAAAAAATAATTAATTGCTAAAGAATCAATGCATATCATCAAAAATAAGCTATTTTCCACTCAATTAAATCAATTAAAACTTCTGCTGCTAGATAATTCATGATAAATTGTTCAAAAAAAAATTCTTTTTTAAGGTGTATTTCAGCAAAATTAAAACCCATTAAAATAATCTCGGCGTGATAGAGAAACATGCAGTTCATTTTCGAAATCAGCACACCAAAAAGCATTAAGAGCAGAGAAAACTGAATTTGTATTTTTCAAAAACTTTAATTTCACAGGTCTGTGTAACTTAATTTTGCAAAATCCAAAGTTTCATTCCAGGTTTTTTTTTTTGTTAATAGGTAGTAACAAAACATGTTTGAATTTTCTGCAACACAAAACATGTAATAAGAAATTGCTATGTTTCTTTCAGACTTTTCCCGGCTGTGATTTTTCTGCTATGCACAGTCTCAGGCAACACAGGTACGATTTATTTATTATTTTAATTTATTGTTTTTATAAATAGAATTATTGGTTTTCAATTCTCATTGATACTATTTTTCGTAATTGATATTTATTTTATGAAATTAACAAATTTTCCAGAACGCGAGAAAAATTTCTTTAATGTTTATATAGAAATATCCGTTATGTTGTTTTTTTCATTAGTGAATTCATAATAAAGAACTTTTGTATGTTCTCGGGGGTAGGGGTACTATATATTAGAAAGGTATACCAGTTATTTCTTCTCTTCAGTGTCTATATGTACTCATGGAAAATATTAATTAAGTATCCGGTACAAATAGCACTGTTAAAAATGCTTTTAAATTGATGACTTGAATCTAAGAACGGCATAAAAAACAGAATATTTTTCTAAGTGAATTAAGTTTCAAAATCCCGTTATCCACAAACCTATTTTTTCATAAGTTCAGTCTTGAAATTGATTTGTTCGAGTAATAAAAAAAATCTATATAATTCTTTGTATTCACTTCTTTTTGGCATCATTAAAAGCCTTTTCCCAGCAATCTACTCAAGACAGAGCAAATAAAATAAAAATATTTTTAAAAACTCAATTTTTTGATTTAAGTACGAGTACTATTTAATCCCTCTTGTACTGATAATCATTTCTTTCTGGCTATGATTAAAATGGTTTTGCAGTACTACTTTATATTACAACCTTTGACTTATTTTTGCAGTTTAAATTTATTTGTATGGCAACCTTTTGTGTTGAACCTCTTATTTTAATACTATCTAGAATGAAATTTTCAATGAGAGTGTTAATATTTCTTAATAAAATTGAAACGTTGTTAATTCTCGCTTTCTACGTAGGTGAAGTGACTCCACAAATTCATGACCTTCTGAATGTTGAAAATTGTGGCAAAAGTTTATCACAGTCACAGATTTCTGATCGCATTGTAGGTGGCGACAAAGCGAGGCATGGGAGATACCCATGGATGGTAAGACTGACGCATCGTACTATGTAAACTTAAAAGCTTACTGTTTGATAAAAACTCGACAAAAAAACTATGCTATAATGTACAATAGAACTTAAATCGTACCCTGTAAAAAATATATGTTGTTTTTACCGTATAATACTGCTAGTTTTAAAGTAACAAACTAAAAATTTGTAATTTCATTGTAATAAACTGTAAAATTGCTACTATTACACTAATAAACTGTAAAACTGCTGCTTTACTGTAATAAACTGTAAAATTGCTAATTTTACAGTTTATTAGTGCGCATTTTCCAATTTTAAAGTGGAACCTTTGCTACCAGTTATTTTTACTTTTTATCATACTTTTGTTTTTGCAGTAAAATACAGCTCATTTTGTGTTGATAAACTGTAAAATTGTGGTAATGAACTGCAAAATTGCTGCTTTACAGTAATAAACTGTGAATTTTAGTTTTAAACTGGAACTTCTGCCAGTATTATTTACATTGTTAAAACAACACTTTGTTTTTTGCTGTGTTTAATCGTAATCTCATTCAACACGATTTCAATTTTCCGGGATTGAATTGTTTTTTCATTTTTTTAGCAATTAAGAATGAAATAAAAGATCATAAAAAAATTGTTTGAATTTTCACATCTTGAATTCAAATTATGGTTTTCGTCGTCACGAGTTGCGGTAGGATCCTGCTGGTTGAGTCTCTTTTTTTTTTACAAATGGCTCCTGTCCCTCAGAATCGACTTTATTTATACCCAAACCTTTCGACTGTATATAATCTTCTGTAGACAAAAGCAGCATCCAGCACACAACAAACTTTCGTGAGCATGTTTGGACGTTGGCCGTGGAAGCAGGGCCCGATTAAGATATCACGGGGCCCTAGGCCAAATACTTTTTTGGGGTCCCGTGTACTAAGGCTTTATAATTCTAGGCACAGGATAAAACAAATTTAGGCATTAGCTACTGCAATTTTAGCTATTTGGGGGCCCCTAAATTGTAGGGGCCCTAGGCCGTGGCCTAGTTGGCCTATTCAGTAATCAGGCCTTGCGTGGAAGTGCATGTGTGTGTGCGCGCACGAGTTTGCGTGTCTGTATGTGAGTGTGTGCCAGTACTGTCCATTCCACTAAAAAAGGGGGTGATGGGTTGTGAGTGGGAACTTTCCGAAGTTTTTAATTTAAAACTTGCATTCGCTGTCCTTTTGACACATTCAACTAAACTATGTATTTGAAATTAGCATCGTACTAAGTTGTTTGATGCTACTTAAAATGCTTCGTATTATTCTTCCCCTTATTGTTATCTTACCTATCACACCCTATTTTAGTAAGATCAGAGAAGACATGACGCATGCGTAAATACGCAGAAGATTTTACCTAAGAAAATCAGACAGTACGTGCGTGTTTGTGTGGGACTGTGTGTGCGTGGCAGTGGGTGTTTGTATGTGTGATGTGCGCGTGTGCAGGGGCGGATACAGGGGGAAGACGTGAGACAAAAAATATTATTATCTCTCAATTAATTTTAGAATCAGCAAGCTAGTTATGCCTACAGCATTTGCCTGAGAAGGAGAACAGAGAAGAACGAAAGGGAGTTATGCCTACCACCCAGATCCAACTGCTCGGACCAAAGAGCTACTTTGTGCCCTGCAGCTATTGACGATTGGTCAATTTCTGAATTTAATTTAGAAATCAACCAATCCTTCATTTCTCTGCTACTTTCTTTATTTCGAAGAACTTAAATAGACGGCACTATGTTCCGAGCTGAAGCTCATTTTTGCTCTACGTTAAAACCAATACCTCCTAAATACTAAATGCCTACTACAGTTACCTCAATACGGGAAACAGTTGTTCCACTTTGATCGGCACCTTGTGGCAATCTGATGATGTCATTGTTATAGTGATAAATCCAAGCAATATTCGAGTTAAATTTTTTGATTGGTAAATTTTTAAATTTAAATTTAGAAATCAACCAATCGTTAATTTCTCTGTCTCGAAGAGCTCCGAGCAGTGCTTCGTAGAACAAGGGAGACATTTTACTCTGTGCTAAAACCCAGAAAGCAGTAGGCATTAAGTATTTAAGAGGTGTTGGTTAAAATCTAGAAAGGATCAGGGGCGGCTCCTCACTATGGGCCGGGTGGGCCGGGCCCACCCAGAAAAATTGGAAGAAAAACTTATACATAATTAAAACATATCGTTTTGTATTTCTGTTCAAAAACCTAAAAAAAAATAAAAAAACATAGTGCACAAAACATATTTTAAACCTACAGCACCCCCCCCCCCCCCGCACATCGCTAACACAGCATAAGAAAGATTTCTAACTCCAACAATTTTAGCGCTTCGCACGGCTTTTAGAACTAGCTTGAGGGCCGCTCTCAGTAGGCCCGCGGCCAACTCCGCTTTTAGCCAATCGCAGTGGCTGGATTAAGAACAGCGGTTCTCTGATGACACCCCATTGTAACATTCGACCTGTGGGCCCATCTTCCCTGGCCCGAGATTTCCCTTTGTCCCTAACCAAAGCGGTGGAGAGGGAAGTGTCTCCTCTCTGCGTACAGGAGCAGAATGTGAGTTCCTTGCGTTATTATTAGGGAGAAAACTCGTCTGTTCTCATTTCGCACTCTTCGTTTTTCTCTTTTCCTTTCTTTTTTTTTTTTTTGAATGATTTTAATAACAAGTCCTTTTTTTTTTTTTTGTCTTTCTTTTTTACTTTCAACACCTATTACTAACAGGCATAGAGATTGCTAATTCCATTACGCCCCCCTCACCTATTTGTAATACAGTGCATGTATATTTTATTGGTTAATTTGCGTTTGGGAACAGAGATTCTTATTCTCAAAATTTTTGTGTGAAGACTTTATTTTTGACTTGCAGACCGTTTGCCATTTTCTTGGTATTAGTTTGAATTTAATCTCATAGTGTTGTAAGTATTGTATGAACTCTAGAAACTTTGTCATCCTTCCGGGTGTGACATTATAAATGCTTGGAGAATTAATAAGTATTCTTAAGCTCTAAATGCTAAATTTATTTAGCCGAATCAATGATTACATTTATATACAGGACCAAAGTCGTCCAAAGAGCGGCCAACACCCTCCCCTTAAAATTTCGATGAAATAGTTCTCCCCTTCCCTCTTTTTGATAATCATCCCTGCAACTAATATTATGACATTCATAGGGATTTTAATGTCCGAAAAAACACTTAGATGTTGAATAAAAACTTTTGCTACTATACAACTTTTCTTAAATCTTATTTTGACGCGTAACATTAACCTTCTACTACAAATTCATTTAAAGCAGTAACCAGAAAAAACAAAACGTTGAAATTGAACGTTCATAAAAATATTGAGTGGATCAACGTCTACTGTATATAAAAACTATATTCAGCTTAAAAATGTATAAATGAATAATACACTTATTCTTTAAATTATTATTATTTTACAAATTGCTTCATAATTCATAGAGGAAACACGTGGATATAAAATTTCGCAACATTTAACAACTATATTTTGCAATATATTTTTCTGAAGTTTTACAATATATGAAATATTAAATATTGTTTAAAAGCAATGTAGTTAAATTAAAAATTTCTATCAAAGTTTAATAACGATACCTAATGGTTCTGAAAAACTAGGCGTTCTACAAGATTTTTTATTTCTAACATATAGCATGTTACCATGACTATCAGTCAAATCACGTATCCGAAAAGAAATTAATTATCAGTTAATCAAATATTTCTGACAAACATAATCAAATTAGTCAGTTATCCGTGTTTTAATTTTAATGTTATTCGAATCGGTAAGTCACGATCCAGATTATATTGTAAGAAAAATAAGTGTTTTAATATTGTTTTGTACATGTGTGTATTTCCTGAAAATAATTCGATTCAGCTCATCACTAGTTTGAGTATACGATCATACATTGGTAAGTGAGTGGAACCATAACTGTTCAAGCCAGTGTATTCCAATTTATTTAAAAGCATACACATACATTAAAAATGAAAGTTAATGTAAATATCAGGGCTATAAAAGTAACATTTTTAAGTTGAAACACCGTTAGGATTTGTTTTTTCATGAACTGAAATTGCAACATTTGTATCCAAATTTAAAAATAAATGTAAGCATACCTATATCGAGTCATTTACCTTATGAGTTCCTTAATTTGATGATAGAGGCTTTCAAAAACACACGGTGCAGGTTGTCGACATTTTTAGGGGGTGAGAGGGTGTGTTTTAGGCAGAAATGTTCGTTTTCTTTTTGAGTGCAGTCCCGTAATGTTTGAGTAATGGCACCGACTTGTGGCGTAACACTTTTAATGTGATGAATATTTTCACTGTCCGAAAATGGCAAAATTCTGAGAGCTAGTTTTGCGAAACATTAGTGATGTATAGGAAGTATGTCGTCTGTGAAAAATATTGTTATTATCATTACATTGATCGCTTAAGGCTGGTATAACATTTAAAATATAAAACCTATGTATCAAATCAAATGAGATAATTTTGCAATGCAAATTTGTATTAATAGAATTAAATATTATTTTATGTCGCTCAGCATTAGTTTAATTGTTGTTTCCTTCCTTTTTTTTCGTAAGCATTACTGGGGGAACATATAATTGCTGGCCCACCCACTAAATTAAGGCACGAGCCGCCACTGGAAAGGATAGACATTTAGTATGAAGGAGGGGTTATTCTCGTCGTCATGGTAATAGTTTTCATAGGAACATTTATTTCAGTCATTGAGTAAAAATAAGTGTGAATATTATAAGTCTATATAATATTAAAAGTCTATGATTTCGGTCAATGGAAAGCAAAAAGCAATCGTGAATCGTAATTTCTTAATAAATCACTATTGTATTTCTATTTTAGTCTATAACGAGTACTTTTTTCCTATTAGGTTGCAATTTACCAAAGATATTCCTTTTGGGATGAAAATTTCACTTTTAGATGCGGAGGAGCTATTTTGAATGAATCTTGGATCGTTACCTCTGCTTACTGCATTCAGAGGTAAGTTCAGTAAGGAGTAACGAATTCTCAATTCTTTTTCTTACGAAAAAGAATGGCATAAGTTGTTTCAATTAGGATTTTTTTATTTAAATTATTGAACCCAATTAAACTGAATTGTGATCGTATGGAGGGGTGGAGGGAGGGTGTCGGCTGAACCTTCTGGGAGATTGTAATAAGTGTAGGAAAGAGGTAGGAACGGGACAGCGTTGTATTTGTGCCGAAGTAAAATGTGAAAATTATTCCTTACTTATTCAGTAGATGAAGCAGCAAGAGTCTAAAGTTTCTTCGAATACGGGATAAGTCAGAAATATTTTTTGGATTTTATTTCGGCACAAATACAGCGCCGATCTATTCCAACAGGCTTTGTCCTATACCGATGAAATTACACAGCCGGAAACATCTTTACAAACGGTAAACAAAAAATTCAGTCTGAGGGCCCTGCTCCACATCGACGTAAAGCAGAAAAATTGGGCAGAAACGTAAAATTTTTCTTTTTCGGTTTCGGTCGGTCGCGTGCTCCACTTGGGCAGAATACGCTGCACCGAAAAGAAAAGCGCCATCTGGGCAGAATAATCTGTACATTCTCATTGGATATTTGATATTTAGACAACAAATGGGATAAATACCTCATTATGAAGCATTATTCGAAGTAATATGATTGGGTGAAAAACTGGCAACAAATAACGGAGCTTTAATAGTTACAGTCGAACCTCCATATATCGAACTTCCATATATCGAAATTTTCCATATATCGAACTTCTAGCAAATTCACATGTTCATTACATAGAAAAACTGTTTCTATATATCGAAAAAATCTCCATATATCGAATTTTTTTGGAGGCGTAATTGGAGATTTTATTCCGCTTTTAGACAATTTACCTCACGAAAGATGAAAATCAGGAGAAAAGGGAAGGTCAGAAAAGGTCACTGCAAACCCCATTGTCAGCTGTAGATAAAGTGTGGACCCCTGGAGTGGACAAACACGTTGTTTGTCCATTCTGGAATTCCCGGATTATCCCCTCCCCCGTCGTTTTCGAATTTTGGATGCAACCTGTCCTGTAGCAAAACCAGTTTCTATCTACCCCTTTTGTTTGGTGGTGATTTCTCTCTCGATCTCCATGGTTAGTTTCAGCGAAAATTGTTTTAACTAGTGCTGTGCCAATTCAATTTGATTTTGTTTTCCCTCTCGATTTACAATGTCAAAAAGAAAATGCCTTAGTGTTGCATATAAAGTGGATTTGTTAAAGGACGTAGATAGTGGTATGAAAAAGAAAGACATTTCATTTTTAATTCTTAACTTTCAACAAATATGATTAGCGTATATATTAGTAATGAAGTTTCATGTGTGAAATTTTGCTTTAATTTCAATGTTTCCGGAGTAATTTTCAAAAAACTGAGGTCCTTATTTCTATATATCGAAATTTCTATATATCGAATTTTTTTCCGACAATTTGCTACTTCGATATATGGAGGTTCGACTGTATTTAATTTAGTTGGTATAGAATTATCCGTCATGATAGATTTTTATGAGCCAAGTCCTGTTTTATTTACTTGGCGATTTTTTATTTTCACTTTAAACGGATATATTTAGCGGAAACAAACCAAACTGGCAATAAAATTCCCATTTAGTAATTTTTGTGAATTTCGCTAAGGATTACAATTATTTTCTATTGTTTAAATCTTAAAAGTTGTTTTTTTTTATTTCAAGAAAAAAAATAGTTTTTTTTTCTGTTGAAGAAGACATAATAAGCATTAAAGGTGACAATAAAAAGCTTCAGCGTTGAGTAGATGTTTTGGCGAAAAATACAGCAAATGCAGCAGGATGACATAAAATTTGATTTGATGGTTGTGTGTGTGTGTGAATATATTATTTGTTGTTTTGAGTTTTTACATTTTAATAGACATTTTGCAATGGTTTTGGTGCTAATCTTTTTGAATAAACGCGTAGACACTGTTTCCGTGCCGTTCGCCATTAAACTATATATTTTGCGAAATGAATTTATAGCAACGCTATGTTTTCGCGGTCGTATCGAGTTCTCAAAATTGTGGCTGTTATTGTACCTAAAAAAAAAAAATCAGTGCCTGCGTACATTGCCAAATAATTTAGACCCTCAAAACCATGAAGCATTCAAATATTTTTTGAATACGCCGTCAAAAATAAAACACGCAACCCATAACTTAAATAAATTAAAAAATTCATTAATACGTAAAATAACCTACACACTCTACTATTTATTGCTAATCGTGAAAAATTTGCTATATTTAAAAATGAAAGTGTTTATCAAAACACAAAACATTTCACTAAAACTTTATTACACAACATTAGCTAGTTTTATTCTCGCCAAGCGATCCATAACTCAGCCAAAGGTCAAATATATTTTTTTTTTTTAACTCAGTTAAAATTAGTAAATACACGAGCGGAATTAAACATATATTTCCTATCTCGCCAAGTAATCAATAACTCAGCAAAACATGTCATAAATTGTAAGTTCATTACAATGTAAAGCAGCCGAAGCACCATTATTTATTTCGGATCTCGCCAAGAAACTATATCTCGCCGAGTTTTGAATGGAATAATAAAAATCTCGCAAAGGATAGGAATTGTTGACATGATTACATATTACGAGATAGTGGACTTTAAAAGCCTCAACTGAAAGCTTATTTTGAGGTAGCTGCTCCCCCCCCCCCCCCTTTGCTTTTTTCACTTGATTTTTTTGTCATTAAGTTTTTGGTATTTTCTCACTTCCCTTTTGAATATTTTCCAAATGCACTTTCGTTCATGCAGTATAGCAATGGCGGCCGCCAAGGCTAGAAATGTTTACATCTCACGATGAATTTCTATTAGCTGTTGGATAAATTAAAAATCCAAAATTTTTCGGTCCTCTATTACGCCGTGATTACGCCGCGTAAAAAGGAAAGTACCTGGATTTTCGGTTTCTGCCTTCAGTTTCGGTCGCGCTTTACGCTCATGTGGAGCAGGGCCCTTACTGTTTTTGAAAACTTACTGTTTTGTTTGTTGTCCTAGAAAAGTCAAAATGAGGAATAATATAATCTCCAAATCGATAAAAAATGACTATTTAATTACTGAAATGATTCCTTACGTTTTTAAAATGAATGAAAACTAATTTAAATGAAGTTTTATAATGTTTTTTAGTTAACATTGTGTAAAATTTCACGCATGTAATGAATTTAAGTCTGAAAGTTCCGTTTACGATCCGTCAAACGTAAAACAGATACAGATCTCTATTTTCCAACTGATATCCGCGAATACGGATGCGGATTCGGATATCCAGCACATCCTTACTTTGCACATACATTCTCCCAGTATCATTAACGAGTTAGTGAAACAATCTTTTTTATGACTTTCGAGATATATTTACATTTTGGAATTTACGACTGTACGAAAATATTCAAATCCGATACTTATAGAATTTGAGAGAAATTAAAGATTGGCCGTACTGAAATTGGCATTACTTCCGCTTCAATATGAGTTTTACCCAAGCCTCTACAAATCGGAATTCATATAATCTTTCAAACTTTTTTTGTTTGAATCAGTTTATAAGAGATTTAAATGTATGAAAGATAATCTTTTAAACAGGCCGAAAGAAGAAGTATGGAACTACTGGGTATACACAGGTTTATACAAACTATCCGAAGTAGATGGACCGACAGTCAAACGCCATAAAGTGAGTACCTGAATATTTTATTTAATTATGAAATTTTGTGTTTAGACATACTCTTTTTCTTTTAATAACAACCATTCAAGTAAAAGGGATTAGATATTGAGCATCAAAGGATTAAACTTACATGTTTAATCTATTGCACCACGTCCAACCACGTTTTTGGCGCAAAGGTAAGCGTCCTGGAAAAAAGAAACCAAATGATCACTCCAGTAGGAGGAAAATTTTTCTCAGTTCATTCGATATGATAATATCCTTCTAAAACATCCCCAGTTAACTCCATGAATAGCGTAATAATAAAAAAAAAGTTTAAATAAGTAGCATCTTGAAACATATTTGTGACGCAAAAAATATTTGCCCTCATCCACCCGTTATCGAGATATGACAAGGCTTCACTAGATAGCGTCTTATACAAGCTGTTTCATTACTCAAAACATCAATGGTAAAGATTTTCCCGCTAGAGAGCGCTGAACAATGACTACCCAAATGTTTGTTTACATTTATTAGCATATTGTTTCTGCTGTAAAAAGTGATGTTTATCCTATCTTTAAAGGTTAAAAAATAATGGTATAGTTAACTGAAGTGGAGTACAGAGTGAATTGATGCCCAAGGCCTTATTAGTACTGCTTTTTAGGGGAAATTAATTCCCTTTTCACGTTAAGTTGGTCACAACTCATGATTCAGTCATACGACATACATTCATCTGTTTACTTTCAGAAAATACTACTATCAGAACTTACTATCAGAAAATATTACAGAAACTAAAGATCACTATTTGAGCCTGAGTAAAATCTTTAAGACCAACAGAGAAAAAAAGCAAAGGAAAAAAATACCAACATTTAAAAGCTTGTGTATGAGTCCTTCCTTCTAATAACTTCAAATATTCTTGTTTGCATCGATGAAACAAGTTTTTGACAAAGTTCAGGGTTTGATTTATACCATTCATCTTCGATTGTAGATTTAAGCTCTATTAATGAAGTAAAATGTCTCCCATTTGCATACACTCTTCTTGTTAAGTCTCCCCATAAGTTCTCAATTTGGTTGAAATCTGGAGACTTAGCTGGCCATTTCAAAGGTTCGACATTATGGACTTGAAACCAATGTTTTGTACTGTTACTCGAATGGATAAGGGCATTGTCTTGCTGAAATTTCCAATTTTCTCCAGGAATTTATTTTACCCGAAACAAACGCAATTGAGCCAATACCATTGTAAGAAAAGCACCCCCAAGTCATGACAGAGCCTCCACCAAATTGGCTCTTGGAGAATATCTTTTTTTTCTTTTCGTAAATCATGCCAATAGTACTTCCAATCCAAATTCCACTTTTTTTCATCAGAAAAAATTATTTGTATCCATTGGTTATCCCAGGTCGTAACTTTTTGGCCAAATTTCAAACGCTCTATTTTGTGTCTATTCAGTAACTGAGGCTTAGCTAATTTTGCTACGTAAATAAACCTTTCACACCTTCTAATTGTGTTGTATGAGCCAATATTTTGAAAAGTGCCAATTTGAAGTTGCAGTTTCCCGATTAAAAAAAATTTTGCAGAAAAAAATTAATATTGGATATTAAGTCTAAATTGGGTCTAAATGCGAGAAAATAAAAGGAGGGAGGTCGGGGAAGTTATTTACCCCCTCATTTGATTACTCACTTTTAAGCCGTTACAGACAGAGGCGTAGCTAGCGGTTGGCAGGAGTGGCTCTTGCCACGGGCGCAGCAACCAGGGGGGCGCAATTTTGACCTTTTTTTTTTTTTAATAGTGGAAAAATGTTAAAGAAAAAAACTCGTAAGAACAAGAGCTAGAGGACAAAATGAAACAATTGTCGAAAAAAGAAAAAAAAAAGAATAACAATTTTACCTGTGGCAGGGAATGCCATTCCGATTCACTTTTCTTCGTCTTACCTCAACTCTTTTAGCGATAAACCTTATACAAACTTGGACAGACTGGCCTGCACAGCGCAAGTTCCCCTCACTGCGCCACAAATCACGTAGAACTTGGAGTTATGTTTTGGCGGATTTCAGTCGGATACACCGCTCAGATCTATTTAACAGGATAGAAAGCTCGCAGCAACCAGGGGGGCGGCATTTTGACCGATTTTTTTTTTTTTTAATAGTAGAAAAATGTTGAAGAAAAAAAACTCGTAAGAACAAGAGCTAGAGGACAAAATGAAACAATTGTCGAAAAAAGAAAAAAATAGCAATTTTAGCAATTTTACCCGTGGCAGGGAATGCCATTCCGATTGACTTTTCTTCGTCTTACCTCAACTCTTTTAGCGATAAACCTTATACAAACTTAGACAGACTGCCCTGCACAGCGCAAGCTCCCTCACTGCGCCACAAATCACGTAGAACTTGGAATTATGTTTTGGCGTATTTCAGTACACTGCTCAGATCTATTTAACAGGATAGAATTTAGCTATATGACGCCAATAGGCTGGCCTGAAATTGACCGTGCCTATCCTATCAAAAGAAGCAAACCGCCCTTTTCCGCTCCTTTCTTGCCGCTTGTTCCCCGATATCATATCAATTAATTACCATACATCTGAAATATCATTTTTCCACGACATCAAAAAATTGGCAAAATTGTCGTTATCATTTTGAAAACAGTTCGGATACATAGTTTTGTAGGGGGATTTTACACTAACATAAATAGCTTTAAAGTTGGCAACAATTTTTCTTTGGCAAAAACTAGCAAAAAAATAATGTATGTAGGTACGTATTTCTCAAAGTCGAGAGGGGAGAGATTTGTTAGAAACGATTATTGAATTTCAATGCACATTTCCACGTTTCTTTTACTATAGACACAATAGTAAACATTTTATTACGCATCCGTGTGTAATATTTTTGCAGCTTGTAATCTTCTATGATTGGAGCGGGTGATAAAAACTTATTAGAATTCACTTTTTTACATTAATTGGCACAATCCTGTATTTATTTATTTATTTATTTTTATGCGTTCACAACAACGGTAGGTTTAAACATTATATTTGATTTATCAATTAACTTTAAATTGTTAATTAACAGCAGAAATTAAATCACAGTGACTTTAAAAGCAGTTTTGAAAGCGCTTTACTATAATTTCAGTTTATATACTAATCTGAAAGCGCGTTTTAAACATAGAATCACCAAAAAATACAATAATGCAATTTTACTTCCATTCATGTAGTGGAAAACTACAGCTGCACTTTTGGTTTAAGCTTTGTCTCCTGTCCTAGACTCAATTCTTTCAGTGTAATCGGACACTTAATGGCTTTCGCGAGGGCTTTTCTCGTCCGTTCGGACAAAGAAAGACTTTTCTAATTGGTCACTCCTTCGAGGGTAAGTGACCTTCGCGAGATAGCCCCTCCTCCCGCTGATTTCAGAGGTTCTGTGCGTTTTAGTAAAGGGAAAGAGATTAAACTTGCAAATCCTTTGTGTACTTACTGCATCTCGCCTTTGACACGTTATTATTTGTATTATTTGGTGCTCTCGTTTTCTATAACTTCAGATGCATATCAATTCTTGTGAGGTCAAAAATGGGACCTAAAAAACCGTCAGGCAGTGCTTTTAAAAAAATCAGAAAAAATAAAGAAAAAACTGCTGCAGATCTTTCAGGACAGTTAAAAAATTGGCTAAAGCCTAATGAACAAGACTTAAGTGCCATTACAAGCTCTAAAGATGAAAATGACGCGAAGCAGGAATTTTCTGATATTGCGGAAAAAACTGACCACCACCACCAAGTTGATTGTCCACCATCAACTTCTGCTGATTTATGTGTGGACAATGCTCCATCAGTCGAAGATAGCAGGTTGATAGAAGAGAGGATGTCTGTTTCAAGCCCAGATGAGGATATATCATTGAAAGATCCCCATGATTTTGACTCAACTGCAGAAGAATACTGCACGACAATAGAGGAAATCATTTACGACGATCCAAAGCAATGGCCTGGCTTTCCTGAAATTAGTGATAAGGTAAGACTGCTTCTGGTTGATCATGGACCACAAACAGTTGACCTATCAACATTCGTATTCCCTGACTCGGATGGGGTTAGGCATCTAGATGCAAAATGGTTTTACAAAACTCTAGCAAACGGTGAACGAGTTCGAAGAAATTGGCTCTTATACAGTAAATCAGAAGGTGCTCTGTTTTGTTTTCCTTGTCTCCTTTTTGGGAAAAGTCAACAGGGAAAGACTTCATCATTTTCTGACATCAACAAAGGTTTTAAAGATTGGAAACATTTAAACCCAGTTCTTTATCACCATGAAAACTCTTCTAGCCATAGGTTGTGCAGCATTGAATGGAAAGATTTGCAAAAACGTTTAAAACTAAAAAAAAACTATTGATGCTGAAATTCAAGAAGAAATCCAAAACAAGATTCAAAAGTGGAGAAATATTGTTAAAGTGGTAGTTGATGTCATTCTATTTTGTGTCAAGAATAATTTACCTCTTCGGGGAACATCAAAGAAGGAAATAATCGGAGAACCAGGCAGTGGCGTTTTCTTAAGCACTTTGGAGCTAATCAGTCACTATCACATTAAATTAGCCGAACACATGGCCTATGTCAAAGCTAAAAAACAAGCGCTTAGTTATTTTTCACCTCAAATACAGAATGAAGTGATTTTTTTGATTGGAAGAAAAGTTAAACAGCAAATCTTAGAAAAAGTTAAGTCTGCCAAATACTTTTCTATAATATTTGACTGCACTCCAGACAGTGCTCGCACTGAGCAGATGAGTCAGATTATTCGGTTTGTTAATGTATCAGGAGGAACATGTCAAATTAATGAAAGTTTTATTGACTTCATCAGCACAAATGAGAAAACGGGAGAAGGTCTTTCCGGTGATATCTTTCAAAAATTAAATGAGGATGGTCTCAGTATTGCCAACTGTCGGGGGCAAGGATACGACAACGGCAGTAATATGGCGGGAAAATATAATGGTGTTCAAGCCCAGATTTTGCGACAAAATGATCAAGCTCGCTATGTGCCATGTGCAGCTCACAGTTTAAATTTGATAGGTGCACATGCTGCTGCGATTTCACCTGTGATGATTGGATTTTTTGGAACTGTTCAAAACGTGTTTAACTTTTTTAGTGGCTCAACAAGAAGGTGGCAACTTGCACTGAGTAACAGTGGCATCACTCTAAAAGGACACTGTCAAACAAGATGGTCTACGAAAAGAAGAGCTGTAAGCGCTTTAAAGAGAAGAGTGAAAGAAATATATTCAGTTCTGAACGAAATGACAGATCGAGAGAAGTGGAATTTAGAAACTACAGTAGGAGCTCAGGGATTAATAACACAAATCAATTACAAATTTCTCTGTCTTTTGGAAATTTGGGAAAGAATCCTCGTGTCTATCGACAAAATCAATAGAGCTCTGCAAAAAGAGTCTGTTTCGATCGGTACGGCAAGCAAAATGATAGAAGGACTCTCGAAGACCATTCAGCTAATAAGAGATGAAGGGATTGAGAGAGAAATGTCATTTGCTACAGAAACTGCGAAAGAAATGGGCATTAATGCCCATTTGCCTGAAAAAAGAAGAAAAATAGCAATTAGAAAACTCACAGGTGCAGGAGCTGAAGATGAAGATTCGTGCTCTCTCAGTCCTATCAACGAGTTTAAAAGAGAGGTTAATGCAGTTTTGGACCGCATCTTATCGGAACTCACAACAAGATATAAAGCAATGGCTACAATATCTGACGATTTCTATTTTTGACAGGTCCAGCTTTAAAAAACGATTCTTTGACGGATCTTAAACAATATGCTGCTGATTTTAGCGTAAAGTATTCCAATGACATTGACTCTGTTGAACTTTCATATGAAATTGACACTTTCAAATTACAAGCGAAAGAGCTATTTTATCTTGACAAAGCCACCAAACTGGATCTACTAGAAAAAATAGAAGAGTTCTCACTGGGAGACATTTATCCAAATATTCAAATTGCGCTTAGGATATATCTAACCCTCCCTGTTACGGTAGCTTCTTGTGAACGAAGTTTTAGTAAACTCAAATTAATAAAAAATTATTTGTGAAGCTCAATGGGACAAGAGCGTTTGTCAAACCTTGCAATAATTTCAATCGAGCATAAGGAAGTCGAAAAATTAAACTTAGATGAATTGGTAAATGAATTTGCATCAGTCAAAGCTAGAAAAGCTGAATTTTAATGAATTGCGCAGCAAATTCAACTAAAAAAAGAGAAGTTATTCAAATGCCTTTAAAAGTTAATATTTTTGGCTTGAGAAATGGTTATTTTACGTTAAAATGCAGATGTTTTCAATATTACAGGCATTGTTTTACATAAATTTGAAGCAAATTAACAGTTTAAGATTAAATACAAAGGTAAGAATTTAGGATCGTGTTTCTTTTTTTTATGTTTCCACAAAATCAAAATTTTAAAGCTTTATGTTCATGCAAAACTTTGTAAAGAAACTTTATGGATCTCTCTGTCAGTTAAATTTCCATTTTGTGAAAAATATGGTATAATGATAAAATAGCACTTATAAAAATGGATTAAATTTTTCTGTTATTGCTGATAAAATTTAAGACAACAACAAATGTTAAGCATTTTTTCATTCGTCAATGAATTATTTTTAACTTATATATATATATTTTTTTTTAATGGAAAAAAAGATAATAGCTCATTTACAGTTTAAAAATGATAGTTAAACTTCCAAAGTAGAAAGATCTTTACTAAAGTTTGAATTGTGAAGTTTTGCGTATCTGCTTATTTTCGCTGTTTGTAGAGAGAAAAAAGCACAGCTTTCTAAAGGAAATGTATGAAATAGGAGTGAAGTTTTATCTACGTTAATTATTTATTCACATAATAATAAGTAATGTAAAGCATTAAAAGTCTTATTTGTAAAAATAACCGCACTCTAAGAGTATCAAATATGTAGAACTTTTATTTTCCCAGTATATTATGGGTCGTATTTATTGAGCCAATTTCAGATTAATTATATTTGATTTGCTTTCTTAATTATACTAGAATTGTTCAAAAGTTGTGATTTTTATTTTAAATGTGAAAATTATGTTTATTGTATATATTTTTCTATCGTTTTGAAACAAATTGTATTTTGAATTAAAGCTGTATGATGAAAAAAAAAAGTTTAGCGACGAAGTGCAGGTGTTATTGGTTTTATTGATTTTATGTGAAATGATTGGGAGAGGGAGAGGCTCCCTGAATTAAATTTGTTAGGAAAGGGAAAATTCCAATTTTGTACCAGACATTAAAATATGAGTAAGCGCACATACCATACAATCTAATGAGAATTAAGATTGGGCATCATTAAAAACATTTTTTAAAGAAAAAATAAATCAAAGTTATAATGTTGTCTCAATTTTTTTTTAATCGATCAATCAAAATTTACTGGATAAGGAACTGTTTTGGGAGATCACTGCTGTGACCTCCCATGACCTCCCATCAACGTGAACCTGAGGGGGGCGCGATTTCCGAAGTACGCCACGGGCGCTGGCCCCCCTAGCTACGCCTCTGGTTACAGATCTGATGTTAATTTGAGCTACATATCTGAGTTTATGCTTTCAGTCTTCATTAACATCTCTAAAAATGATATCATGTCCTTGCATTTTTAACGTAGAATTAAGATAATTATATTAAAATATATACATTAGCTAAAAAATCAAATTTCATTATAAAAAAGCATTTCTTGGAAATAAAAATTAGCGATAAGGTTTTTAGATAAAATAAATTATGAGATTACCAAATCCAAGCTAATAAAACATTTGTTTTGTTTTGAAACAACACACAACTTCAACTTTTTTAACACACATTTCTGCTGCTTGATTTTCTTTAGTTAGTTGCAGGAAATTTAATTTATTGATCAGAAATTCAAATTTAGGATGCTAGTTATTATCTAGTTATTCAGCGAAGTTATGAGAAATTAAAGTACCAAAAAAATAAATAAATTAATTAATAATAATTAACTTAATTTTTGCAGTGTCAATTTTCTTATTTTACAACTTGTATTGTCAGGTCATATACACTGCGATGCAAAAGTTTAGACAAATGGCAAATATGTGAATAAAAAGAAACATATTCAACGAAATGATTTCAAATTTCTACTGCAGGTACACAATATGGTCCCAAATACGTGTCTGGAGTTCTTCAAACTATAACTGGAATCAAATTTTGGATACTACAAAAGACATTTTTTTACATTGTTGCAAAAGTTTAGACAATAGTCAGATTTTATGCAAATATCCCTTGAAATGTGATTGGTGGAGGAAATGCGGGACTTTATTATTCATTTATAAAGTGCAGAGATTGCTGAATAAATAATCAAAATCTCAAAAGCTCTGTAGTTCTCGTGTAAAGAAGATGAGAAAGTTTGGAAGCCGAAATTTGAAAATGAACCTACTTTATTAATTCTTTGTCTTTTAAATCGACTCTAGTATGGTAGTATGTTGTTTTTTACTTTGTGGAGAGCAAATTCAGACATGCGTATCGATCAAAAAGTTCAAGAAAAATTATATTTCTTAAGGATGAAGGAATTGAAAAAAAAAAAAAAAAAACGGCTCAGACTGACGATTCGCCCCTTAATCCTACAAAACTTCAACTTGGGTCAAAAACAGCACGTGACAGCATAAATAGATGAACAACTGAATCGGAATGCATAAAAAAAAAACAAAGAATTGTGCTTGAGCTTTTTCGGACAGAGTGTCCCAAATAAGCCAGATTTTATTAGTAAAAGCAGCACAGCATATAATGATTGGATATTTCTCAAGTCCCGCGAAAAGAATTATAATCCATCTAGGCCATCCTAATTTTAATAATTTTTATCAAAGAATTTTTATCAAAGAATCCATTCATTTTTTAGTCACGATGATACATATGCTGCTTTTCACATTAAAATCTGGCTTATTTGGGACACTCTGTCCGAAAAGGCTCAGGCACAATTCTTTGTTTTTTTATGCATTCCGATTCAGTTGTTCATCTACTTATGCTGTCACGTGTTGTTTTTGACCCAAGTTGAAGTTTTGTAGGATTAAGGGGCGAATCGTCAGTCTGAGCCGTTTTTTTTTTTTTTTTCAATTCCTTCATCCTTAAGAAATATAATTTTTCTTGAACTTTTTGATCGATACGCATGTCTGAATTTGCTCTCCACAAAGTAAAAAACAATGTACTACCATACTAGAGCCGATTTAAAAGACAAAAAATTATTAAAGTAGGTTCATTTCCAAATTTCGGCTTCCAAATTTTCTCATCTTCTTTACACGAGAACTAAAGAGCTTTTGAGATTTTGATTATTTATTCAGCAATCTCTGCACTTTATAAATGAATAATACAGTCCCGCATTTCCTCCACCAATCACATTTCAAGGGATATTTGCATAAAATCTGACTATTGTCTAAACTTTTGCAACAATGTAAAAAATGTCTTTTGTAATATCCAAAATTTGATTCCAGTTATAGTTTTAAGAACTTCAGACACGTATTTGGGACCATATTGTGTACCTGCAGTAGAAATTTGAAAGCATTTCGTTGAATAGTTTTCTTTTTATTTACATATTTGCATTTTGTCTAAACTTTTGCATCGCAGTGTAAACCACAAAAGACGCAATTGTACTAAAACTCATTGCTTTTCATTTTTTAAGAACAAATCTATTCAATATATATGGCTAAAACCTATGATTTTTTCTTTTTGATAATTCTGAAACGTGAGAGTTAGTTCGGTAACATATTCACTGCTTTCAATGTTACCGCTCTGACTGTTACCGATCTGACAAACCGACAAAGTTTTTTTTTTATTATTTCCGAGTCGATAGCGCTAAACCAAAATCAAACACGTGGTTTTTTCACTTGTAATAAAGGACTATACTTAGATATAAAATAACTTTTAAAATAATAAAAACTGCGCATTTTAGAGCGTGTTACCGATTTGATGACTTAAATGACACACATTTTATAAAATCACTTTAAAAAAATCTTACCTACAATTTTAGATGCAGAAATACAAATTTTTAATTACGATGCGATAAAACATACCACCAGGTACTCAGTATTACGTGGTATAGGTGCAGGAAATGATTTTGGGAGCCTAAATATAGATCGAAAGTTATTGTTACCGCTCTGACGGCGGAACTTGGGACACGCTTATTTCGCATCGGCTAGAAAATCAGAAATCGATTAAAGCAAAAATGAAGTAAAATATTTACAAAGGGGTAAAAATAGAATCGTTTTTTGTGCAAGTGCGTTTTTTGGGGAAGTTAGAAAGTGCGCATGACCTGTTTGCATGCAGGGCTTTGCTACTGGGGACACGTTATCGATCTGATTTTTGATGTATAAAAACAATATTTTCTGACAAAAAAAAATTTTTTTTTCTTATGTTATCAGATGAAATGAAAGCAAAACCTTATCTTCTTTCTGGGGAAAATATTTTTTTTAACTAGTTATTGAAATACTAGTGAAAATTCACTTGGGACTCAAATTGGCACTTTTCTAAATATTAGCTCATATACCGTTTTTTGACAAACATTTAAGCCTGTCGCTTGAATAATTTCCCTAGTTGAATACTTTCCGGTTGACGTAAGTTTGCAAACTCTTCTTTCATCACGCGAGGACAAAGCTCTGGGTCTTCCTCCGGTGTTTTTTTACCGTAATTGTCTTTCAATCTTAATAAATTATTAACTACAGTCTTCGATCTTCCGATTTTTTTCGCAATAATACGGCTACTCATCCCCGTGGAAGAAAAAGCTTCAATCTGTCTCCTCCCACGATCAGTTAATTTCTTACCTTTTGCCATCTTCACAAAGAGCACCAAAACTTCGAAGAAATTAATGAAAAAACTACAGGTTGAAGGGTTTCCCCAATCTCATTAACTAATGTGATATTTATTCCAGTATATCTTTGTTTAGTATTTAAAAAATACTGGTGGCCTTAAAGTTGTTACTCAGGTTGAAATACTAACTTTGAATATAGTACTTTTTTTTTTTGGTAATTGCGTACTTTTAAAAACTTGTCTGTTGCGTTATTTATTACAAACGAACATTAATAATTGTTTATTCAGTAACATTAAAATCTCTTTAGTTTAATTTTCCTGCTCTCTCGATATTTTTTTACTGTCCTTAAAGTTTTTACTCAGACTGTAGCGCTCGTCTGCAGTCATTAATGTTTTCAAGATCTGATGTCCGATCATAAAGTAAACTCATGTTTGTGAAAATTGCAACATCATGAAGGACTTGCGTGAATGGGTTGAAATTTTCAGCAAATGCAAAGTAGGGTATGATATGCAAATGATTAGAATTTTAGACTCGGAGCGCATGCGTACGCTGAGCAGCGCCCTCTGAACGCCGGATTTAACCGAATAAAAAAACGGCTGCAGCAAGGCGTGTATGGTGAAAGGTGGTTATCTGCTTGTGATAAACGTTAGCTCAGACGTTGCTTATGCCTCTTCGACGGAAAAGAGCGAGGTTTTAACAACTTACGGAGTTTGAACGGGGGAGGATCATCGGCCTTCGTGAAGCTGGATTGTCTAATCGTGAAGTCGCCGCTCGTGTGCAGCGTAACAGCAGCACAGTGATGAGTGTTTGAAAGCAGTGGACGGACGAGTGTCGGACAACTCGGAAATCTGGGAGTGAACCCCAAAAGTGACGTCAGCGAGCGATGATAGACACCTGATCCGCATGGTGCTGACGGACCGTACAGCTTCTTCTAGACAACTGGCAGCACAGTGGTCAACAGCTACAGGTGTTTCGTTGTGTGCTTCATCCATTCGTAGACGTCTGCTGCAGCGTGGACTGCGCACAAGGACTCATTTATACAGGATATCCCTCACGCTAAACCATCGCCGCCTGCGGCTACAATGGGCCAATCAGCATAAGGACTGGCGTGCTGATTGGCAGTATGTTGTGTTTTTTGACGAATTCCGCTCTAATTTGTGGTGCCATGATGGCTGTATTCGCGTCCGACGCTATTCCGGTGAACGCCACCTTCCAGAGTGCATTATCGAACGTCATATTGAACGAACACCTGGAGTCATGTTCTGGAGTGCCATATCATATCACGGGTGATCTCAATTAATACGAATTATGTGTGACCTGAACAGCAACCGGTATATCAAAGAAGTTCTACAGCCCCGAGCTGTCCCCTCCTTCAAGGCTTGCCTGGCGCTGTATTTCAGCAGGATAATGCCCGCCCTCATGTCGCTAGGACTGTTCAATCCTTCATTGCATCACAAAGGTACAGCTTCTTCTCTGGTCAGCGTATTTTCCGAATATGTCGCTAATTTAACATGTCTGGGATTTCGCTGGTCGGCGTCTCGTTCGTGATCCTCGTCTTGCTGCTTCTACAGACGAACTTTGTGTACGCATACAAGCAGTATGGAATGCTCTTGATCAGGCAGACATTAAAAATTTGTTTGACTCTATGCCACGTCGTGTAGCAGCACTTATTGCAGCTCGTAGTGGCTACACAAAATACTAATTTCGATATATTTTTATTGTTTGTTGGCTTTCTAAGTTTATTCATTTATATGTACCACTATCACTCAGCTGTGTATTAAATTTCATTCAATTATGACGATTCCTTCATGGTGCTGCAATTTTCACAAACATGAGTTTAGAATTACAAAGCGCTGTAATAGATCGTAGTATTCATCATCAATATCAGAGGTTCTTGTAATGAGCTACTGCCATACACAATCAATTTCTCGAAATGCCATCCAGGTCTTCCAAGCTGCCTTTTTGCCAATACCACAAAAGGTGGAAACAGTGTCGCAACCAGTTACAGCATGAAAGGCCCAATAAATTTCTGCGAATTTCCTGTGAGAGTGTGGCCCGAATTTCATGAATTGGAATTAATTTTCTGTTTTTTCCAAAACCATACTCAACCAATAGCTTTTCAATGCTTTGTATTTATGGAAACAGTTAAGTTGAAGTCAATCACAGAAAATTAATTCCAAGTATGATTTTTTTGGAGATGACCTAAGACCAACAATGGTGATAAGATTACGAGCAATGAAAAATGAAATGTTTGCCATTTTCCTCAGAAGTACGGATTTCTCAACGCTATCAAGTTGGAAAGATCGAAGTCAATAAAAGTAAACTGTTATACCACGAAATGTCTTCCAGAAAACATTAAAAGGAAGAAGTTAGTGCTCGAGAGGACTCATGCTTCAGCATGACAGTGTACCTTCTCATTCAGGCAGATTAACAGTCGAGTTTCTTGAATAAAAACAAATTAAAGTGATAAGACATCCACCTTATTCTAAGAATCTGACTATGTGAGACTTTTGGTTAGTTTTTAATCTACAAAAGAACTTATGTAGACTTCGCTTTCATTAACAAGATACTGATGAGGCTACCAAGCCTATTTTCCAAGAAAGAAGTCGCTCGAAGAATTTGATCTGTGGGAAATTTGTCTAAAAAAGTGCATTCATCTGACTACTTTCAACTTTCTTAAGGTTTTGTAAGCATTACTTTAAAGACCTAGGTATATTTAAAAAATGTTAGAGTACTCTAGTATAGGACTTTCCTTTATTTTTTATCTTTATACCAATTGTTTAAAATCTTTTTTACACTTCTCCCTAAAAAGATAGAATATATTTACGTGTACGTCAAAAATTACCATAAATACTTTTGTTGCTTAAACAGTTATAAAGCCATTCAATTCCTTTTTGCCATAACGCCTATAGCTCTGCTATGCTGCTTTGTTTTAGCAGATTTTCAGCAACTGTTTATGATAAAGTAGAAGTCATATATACCATTTGAAAGGAAATTTGTTGATTAACCCCTTCCAGGCTCATTTTATTCAAGTATACCGTTGGAAAGCACGTTTTCTCCTGAATAAGAATCACCAATCATATAGGTTACTATCACAATGCAAAGTCGAGTTATAAGGGGAAAAGTAGAACAGTATCTGAAATTTTGGCGGTCATTTTGATTATGTCATAAACGCCGCCAGAGGGTCAAAAAAATTTGTGTTTCTGGCTTTTTGGACTCGTTCACCCATGTTATATCTGAATCGAAAAGTGCAGAGCGGTAGCCAGATTTAAAGTTTTTTTCAGATAAACGTACCCCACTATTATGCTGCTCTTTTAAGTTGATTTCCGACATTAACGATGTTTACCTCTTTTCGGGTAACAGGGAAGGGTAATTGGCGCTTTTGCAAATGTATTCCAACTCAAATCCGAGGCAATTACCCTTTCGTATTGCCCCCCAAAAAAAGAGATAAACACTCAACTCTAACTCAGAACTATTCTAACGTAAATCCATTTTCGTAACTTTTCATGTGAGGGCGAAAGCAATTGTCGGATGCATGCAAATGATGGACGCGCGCTCTTTTAATGCTGCTAAATAATTGTGAAGTAACTTTTCTTCATTTTTACTAAAGCTCTCATAGATCGATGAGGAAAAAGATTCTACATACAACGAAGTAATCAAATGAAAAGCGCCATTTTTTTTTACTTACATTGTTCTGGTTCTGAAGTACAAAATTTACCACAGGAGCACTATTTATTTTCCAGTAGTGTTTTGCTAGTCAAGGTAATTAGT
Organism: Uloborus plumipes; assembly: GCA_038373865.1. Classification (NCBI taxonomy): domain Eukaryota; kingdom Metazoa; phylum Arthropoda; class Arachnida; order Araneae; family Uloboridae; genus Uloborus; species Uloborus plumipes. Next base: position 46,647 of record JAXGGA010005852.1, read on the forward strand.
CAAATTAGTTCATATTTTTTTCTTTCAGGTTTCGAAGATCATAATTCACGAAGATTATTTTCAATATTATACTTATCTGCATAATATTGCCCTGATCAAGCTTCAGAAGCCCATTGATTTTGCTGAATCCGGAGGCTATGCCAACGCAATTTGCCTTCCACAGGACGATGAACCAGCTGGGTTTGCAACAGTTACTGGATGGGGAAGACAGGGAAGAGGTAAGTTGGTACAGCGTAGTGCCGATGACTTGAATCATGACCTTGACAATGATTATTCAATGTCTTTTCGGGGTAAAACGAATGGTGTAAAATAAATTTTGTCAAACTTAACCTATAGAAGAGACGATTCGCTGATGTCTACTTTTATTGACAATTAAAAATAGAGAACTCTCGATACGATAGATTTCAAAATTGCTGATTGATAATGAAGCTTTTACCATAACTAAACATATTGACATTGTTAAAAAATATATTTGTATTCAAATACTAAACATCTAAATTTAAGAAACATCAAAAGCAAAACATTTGCGTTCGAAAAAAGATCAACCCTCAAGCAGACATGGTAAAAACATCAAGGTTTCTAAACCATTGAACTCTATGTCACACGGTTAGGGACTGCAAAACTCTTTACATGCTGAATATGACAAAAATTAATGGTAAATTACAAATTAAAAAAAAAGCCGACCCTAACTGCCTCACCTAACATTAAAATGAACCTCGGTGAGAGCGATTGTTAGCGCCCCTTCACAGCACTCCATCGTGAGACCAAAGGCATGTCGTGCTCATAGCACTGGTTGAGCGCAGTGCTACATCTTCTACCATATCACAAGGAATACAATATGTAACACAACAATCAGTATTCGCTCGAACAACTTAACGTCATTTGTAAAATGGTGGACTATGCAAACATAGGAGGACATCCCCGAGGACACCTAGTCCTAGAGGAATGGACCTCTTGGACTAGGTGTCCTCTAGGTCAGTATTGATTCACTTACGTTTATCACATTGCGCTGGAAATTGCAGTGAAAGGAAGAGATGGAAAGGAAAATGGCACGACATTACGTTTTCAGAGAAATCACGCTTCTACCTGAAATGCCACCACAGTAGGCTTAGTGTTTGAGAACAATGTGACGAGAGGATGCTCAACTGTTGTGCTATAAATCGTCCCACTGATACTGCATTCGCTGGTAAAGGACGATATTGGACTCCACTCCACTCCCCTTTGATGCAAATTACCAAGGCATTTACTTGCCAGGGCTTTACTTCTGAGATTTTGCAGCCAGTTCTTGATCCTTACTTGCAGGGCTAGACAACGGCTACTTTTCAGCAGGATAACACTCGACCACAAGTTGCCTGCAATGTTCAAGCCTTTTTCTTAGCTAATCATATTAGATTGCTATCTTTGCCAGCCTGTTCTCTAGAATCACCCATCTAGCATGTAAGTTCAACCATTGGAAAACACCTAGGCCCCTTGTTAAAGTTCTAAAAAGGCCATTTTTATCTTTGCCGCATCTGTGGTTCTACTAGATGAACTTTAGCAACGTGTGACGCCAGCATGAGGTACAATCCCCTAACAGACCGTCCAAAGGCTAGTTGTCTTAATGCAGAGGCGTGTATATGAAAAAATAGCATTGGGGATTGACATACATTCAGTCTGCACTAATTTTTTCTCTCATTTTTCAATTTAAAGAAGGTTTCCCATCTATTAATTTCGACATTTTACTCTGATATATTCGAATACAATAGACTATTACGCATCATAATATGAAATATTAACTTGCTAAAGAGTTTAATTGTACTTAAAAAGTAATGATTTGTACGTGCTGTGGGCGTCCACAAAAAATTGGAAACTATTACCATTAAAAGACAAATTTTAAAATTCCAGGCGTAAATTACAAAAATTTGCCTAAAAATGTGTGCAATTAGATTGAGCAAGCAGTTCAAAAAGCACATGTTTTGGAATGTCCGATTCATTTCAAGAAAATTGCCTATTAATATTTTTCGTTCTGTTTTAGGTCCAGGTTTGTCTCAGCTTTCAGATGTTTTAATGGAAGCTACAGTTCCAATCATTCCTACAGCCCAGTGTCAGGACAACTATGGGAATAATATATGCGCAGGAAACAAAGAAAAGAACTTTTGTGACGTAAGCCACACTTTATTTATTATCATTCTTTAGAATTTGAGAGGAAAATAATGTCACAGACGCTATTTAAAACTGGAATTAAAGATATAATGTGTACTTTATAAACTAACTCTGGGTGTTCCAGAGCATCGTGTACAAGCTTGGAGTCGAGGTATAGAGCACGATAGCAGGCAAAAATCACTTAAGAACATATAGTAGTACATGCAATGCTGACGCTCTACATGTGCACAAAGTCAGACACTAAAAGATGCGAAACAGGTGACAAATAATGATCAATTATTACACAATTCAAATTTTATACTACATTTTAGTTTTTGAGATGAGCCTGAAGAAGTTGTTGTCACACATGCAGCTGTCGCTGTAATTCATACGTTGCAATAACAACGCACCAATCTCAGCTTCATTTTTTTTTTTAAATCAACAAATACTAAGATTAAATTAAAAAAAAACCCGCCCCTGATTGCCGATATCATATTAAAACGAGCTTCACTGGTCAGAAAGAATTTTAAATTTAAATGCATTTAATTGTTTTCGAGAGGACATGGTAAACACGGAAAAAGAAAAAATTCTTACTATAAAATTTGTCAGTGGCAAAATAAAAATAAGTGTGAAAATTGAAAATCCTTATACTAAACTCATTTACAATTATTTTAATTGCTAACAAATAGAAACTGGCAGCAGATCAATTGAGTTTTATTTCCTTGTCCGCCAACAATGCCATCGGCTTCCAATCGCTTGCATAAAGACTTAGTCGCATTTGCTAAAAAACGTTATAATTCGAGCTCCATATAACATAGAAATTCCAAACACCTTCTATCATATCCAGAAAAAATTTCCCTTTCTTTTGGTACTATTGTTTTAAATTTTGAAAAATGTTTTCACTTCAAAAATCGCGAAAAACGTTTTAAAGGTTTTTAATTAAAATCATCGTTAATTAATGTCATCTTAAGACGCGACTTAGTTAAGAACACCCTCGGTTAACTCTACTTTCAAACTTTTTTTTTTTTTTTCAAAATCAGTTAGGCGCTAGAGTGCCACTGACATATACACAGATCGACAGATACACAAACACGTTAAACTTATAACCCCTTCTTTGTTGCGTTGAGGTTAAAAATGTGTTGTGCAAAATCGTCTTTGTGTCGTAAATTTATGACCTGTTTTACATCCATCCGTGACTGGCTCCGTTTGCATGTGGTGGATCTGTATTAAGTTTTGCGACCTTATATCCTTGGGGATCTCTTGCTTGTTATTGTGTTCTCTACCTCCCTGCCAAGTTTGTACACCGCATTCTGGGACTTCTTGAGTAATTTAGATTTTTTTTATCGCATACTCACACACAGTTCGTTTGCACAAATCAGACACATATTTGCACTTTATTGACGGAATTTTAGGCGTTGGTTTTTATTTTCAATTAAATTCGGGGACAATTAAAAGGGACCATTACGCATTATAATTTGAAGTAGCACCTTCGTAAAAAGTTTTCGTGTGTTTTAAAAGTAACGATTTTCACATGTTGCGGGCATGACTGTCACCCCACTTGAAAAGAAAGAAAAAAAAAAAAAAAGATGACAGTCATAATGGCTCCTTATGTTTTAATGAATATATTAGCAATTAAAACACAAAGTATAAAATTCCGTAAATAACATGCAAATATATGCGTGGAAATGTCCCATTTGTGCACATTAGGGTGGAGTGAAAAAAATATATTTTTGATTTTCGTAAACGGGTACATTTCATTTACTAAGTAACAATTCTGTAAAATATTTAATTTTTTCGACGTCATGTTTAGTTTGCGCATTTGACTTACAGTTTTGAAATTTTTTAGATTTTTCAATAAAAAAAAAGTTTTAAATGAAAAAACTAATGACGGTTGGTTATTAAATGGAAGAGAAAGATCTGAAATATACAAAGATTTTTTTTAACCTAAAGTTTAGAAGAAAGGAAGTTTAAAAAGAGCGCATTCAAAAATCATATTTAAATTCTCAGCTTCCAGTAATCTTTGTAAATATTGTGTTGTTAAATTACGTATAAAAGGTGGCTTTAATTTCCGCATTATGCCAAGAAATCATATCGATGTATTCTTTATTTTTGATTTATTTATGTGATGTATGAAAATAGATTTTTATCTATTTTGGAGATCTGAAGCATTCTTACTTGTTTGCTTGTTTGTTTTCTAGATTGAGCGTTGATAATACGATTTAAAACTAATTTCTTTATATGCTCTCTATTATGAACTAACATCGATAACAGCATATTTCTAGGATGCAAAGTATACATTCTTTTGAATGGATGTGAATACATTTTTCTGCTTTCCCCAGAGAGATAAGTGTAACTCTTAATAATCTTACACAAAATCAGAACTAAATTAGTAACGTTTGCACTTCATCCTAAAAGAACAAGGACACTTTTACCGCGAAAGTTACGAGCTCTTTTAAAAATTATAGTCTAAAGACTATGTGTGCTTCATTCAACCATCTGGCTTGGGAAAGCTTTTCTGGACTACTGTTTCATAATTTTTTGGATATTTTCCCAGTCAAAACTATCTTGCACATCTCATGAAGTTACTGTTGCTCAGTACTTAAATCATGTTTATTGTCACCATCGATCTGATCAATGACAAACTCTATAGGTTCATCTTGAACTGGTTTGAAAGTATAACATGCTGTTTAGCTTCGTCCAACAGGTCCAACATATCACAAATCACTTCGGTCCACCGAAGGTCCATCTAGCTTTTGCAGAAATGCCGCAAATTAAGTTCATTCAAACGTAATTGGCAAATCTCCTATTGCAGAGGTCTACCAAGTTTTTCTTCCGGTTTCCGTATTACATCTTTGTATTTTCTTGTCTTTGCAGTGCATCCATCAAAACCAATGCAAACAATTTCCGACTCAAAGAAACAATTTACTGATCCTGACTTGTCCAACTAAGAAATGTAAATTCGTGCTCTCATTGGTTGGAAGCAAGGGGAGAGCGGGTGGCACTCGAAGTGCAGCCACTTCCTCGTGGTGAGTCCTGGGTAATTTCAATGACCAAGCGAAGAGTTGAGCAGTTCAAAGAAACAACAAAATGATAAAGAAAACGTTTTTGAGACACTTTAAGTATATAATGAGAGGAAATATTAAATTATGAAATGGCTGCTCAATATAGAATTTTCGGAAAATTTGATGAAATTTGGGCCAAATGCGCAGGCTGAAATCATAATCTAACATAGTTTATAAAAAATTCTTTGTATATTTCAAACCTTTCTCTTCCATTAATAACCACCCTTTACTAGTTTTATCATTTTCAATATTTTTTTTTAATTTGAGAAATATAAAACAAATCAAATATTTCCAAATTTTAGGCCCAATGCGCAAGCTAAAGATGACGTCGCAAAAGGGAAATATTTTACAGAATTGTTACGTAGCTTCATACACAGTAAATAAAAGGTACCCGTTTACGAAAATCAAAAAATTCATTTTTTTTTCGCTCCACCCTAGTCCCAGGTAGCACAAATAACCTTTAAACGTTTTATAAACGTTTTTAAGCGGTTGTCACAACGTTAATAACCATTTTACAACGCTTAAAAAACGAAGTGTGCTACTTGGGGTGCACATGGATTAAGCAAGCTTAGGAATGAGTACAATTAAAACATACAACAAATATCACAATTACTCAGTTTACCAAACTTTAAACAATATACATTAGGAATAGGAGAAAAGGGTTGATATATGGCCTTCTTTTCATTCATCCTTTTAAAATTATTACTTTTTCAAAAGAAAAAAGCCCTAATGATAGCAAAGTAGTATTTTCTTTTGTGTGGCGGAATTTTTCCAATTTTTTTTATCAAATTAATTCTATACCTTTATGGTATTTTTAACCCTTAGTTTGGCAATGTATCCTACAGGATACATCACTTTCTATATTTTTTAGTTTGAATTAGGCGCCCTCTAGGGGGCTGGTTTTAACCTACAGCATTATTCGAACCTTCTTTTTCAGCATCTGTTTTTACTGTGGCTATTTACAAAGTAACGCGTTCAGTATTAAGTTTATAAGTGTTACAGTGTGTTCTACCAAAACAACATGGCGTCACGTCGATTACAGGTATGTTCTCTTTTATTTTTTTATTATTTGCTTACTATTTTTATCGTTTATAAAATCTACAATAGTGCCAAATTAGTTGATATTGTGATTGAGTGAGCCACGTTTTATGTATTCTTATTTGCTACTTTGGCAGTGTATCCTACAGGATACACAATTTAAAAAACCGATTTTCTTTTCATTTTTTCCCATGAAATTTTTTTAACTATATAATATTTATGCATTTTACCCCCAAAAAAACTAAAATAAAAATTTTTTGTCAAAATTTTTAAATTTTTGATATGTGCCAAACTGAGGGTTAAACACTGTTTTAAATTTCTCAGATGAGCTCTTATAAAGGGGCACATCTAACAAGCCTAGGGAACATATAAACATTAAACAGGGTAAAAAAAGCGGCAGTTATCATATTTCCAAAGTTTGCATACTTATATATGTTTAAATCAATGAAATAATGTTGGTTTTTACTTAAAAATGAAATATATCTCGTATTAATCATATAATAATGATATCCATCATCACGAAATTCAAGTAATGTTTTTTTAACTCACAGTTCGATTATGGAGATCCTTTAATACAGAGAAATTACGAAAACGTGGCTACACTGTTGGGTATAGTAGCCTCTGGATTTTACTGTGGTGAGACGGATAACCCAGGACAGTACACTAGAGTGTCGATGTACCTGGACTGGATGGCTAAGAAGATTTCTGAAAATTAATGTTTCAGCTCTGTTAACCGATTTCATTGAGAATCTAGTTGAATAAATGCATTTTGAAACCTCATTCTGTATTCATTGTGTTCGTAATTCTTCTGTTTTATTTATGTATTTGTTTATATATATTCTGGCTTATCGTTTTTGAGCAATCAGCATGTTTGTCTAATATTCTTATTTTGCTCTCAACTGTAGTTAGGAGGCAACTATTTTCCTTTCGATTGGCCTTGGCCAGTCACATGATACTTTTCCTGGAATATCTACTCAGAAACAAATCACAAGACTTAATTTTTTTGACAGATTTCTTTGCAAGTTCACCCCCTCCCCTTTTTTTGAATATTGAAAACAATAAATAAAAATGAAAATTTCCGTCAAGAACTTTAAAGTTTTTGAAAAATTAACTAGTTAACTTTAACGCGAGAAATATGTCATTTCTTATGCTATTAAAGCAAAAAGATAACCTTTCGTCTGCAGTATCTTTTCACCGCAAAATTATCCTGAGATGTAAATTAGGGTTTTCTACGATTTTCGCACAAAAACTGCAGAGTGCTGCAGACATCTGTTGCAGAAGAAAGGTAAGCAAAACGAGGCGATAGTACTCAAGAGCTGACATCTCAGATAAAAGAAATGTAAGACATGAGAAACAAGCAGACGAAGAAAATAAAATCAATGTTAGCATAAAACTAAGAAGTTAAGAGAAATAAAAAGCTGACAATATCCACAAATAAAACCAAGCCAACTAAAACTCTTGAGAAGAAATTGTTTGAAAATCCCTAAATCCGAAAAGATGAATTTTCCCTAGAGAAAGAATGGATGAACGTGGTAGTCTATTCCAAATTTCAGACCGTAAGGATTTTGTACGTGTTAATGAAAGCATATGTTCCGAATACCTAGAAGCAAATGCACCGAAACGTCGGAAAAATATGATTGGATAAAATACATTGTATGCAGCGCAATTAGCCCCATAAAAGGTTTTCTACATTTGAAAACAGTCTGTGGAAAGGCGTGGAGGTAACTTAAAAGGATAAAGCAACATTTAATAAACAATGGAGCGCAATGTTATTTGAATGTACATGTAATAGTTCGCCAATGCATTTCATTTTGATAAATTGGAAAATGGATTCAATAGCTCTCTGTATTGATTTTCTACTCGGCATCCTACCCCAAAACTATGTCATCTTTTCCCAAGAAGAGCCGAAATGCAAAGGTTTTCATGTTATTAATCTTTTAGGTAAAAATCGTTTTCAAAGCCAAACCATTTTTTCACCAATCACAGAAATTCATATTTTGTCGATAATTGGGCTATTTAAAAATTAAACGAATACGATATTTCATATAAAAGAAAGTTAAAAACTACGGCAAGCCAGTCTGCACTATATAGAGGTTCTTATGTTTAATTTTGACAAGACACGTGGTTTCAATCTGCAGGACTTAAATCTCTGAAGCATTTTAATTTAATGTTCTGAAGATATTAAAGTAAGTCAACTATAGGAATGATATCGCTGCTTTTAGTTTTGTGGCGAGAACACAGAAGTACAATTATCAATCGATGATAAAAAGATAACTTTCTTGATAGTGTGTACAGGAACATCTGCATTCCGATAATATTTTACATTCTTTATTGTGCCATAAATAAAATATATTTATTTCTCTCTTGTTCATTAATTTTCAGTCCAAGATGAAGTAAGTACATTTAAAAGCTGACTAATGATTACTCTACAACAGGCATTCTTAACCGTAGGTCAGTGGGAAAATTTGCGCCACTGTCCGTGTGAAAAAAAATCCTTAATTCAAATAATAATAATAATAATAATAATTGCGTTTTATACCAGGCTTATACGTTTTTTAGAGCTTAAATTTCAAATAAATTCTCTCTGTCTTTAAGTTCTCATCGAACTACAGGAAGTGGTTTATAGTAGGTAAGCTGATAGTATATCACGAAGAATAACAGTTCTCATTGTAGCAAACAGATGTTGTCACAAAAAGATTAGATCGTTTTTTTTTTTTTTTCTTTTTTGCAAGCAATAGACTATCTTTCATCTTTTTTCTTAACGTAATAAAACGCTTTAAAGTTTCATTTGATATGTCATTATTTCAAATAATAAGTGATGAATTGATTATACCACTACATGTGAACATACGTTAATACAAATATCTCTAATCTCATCCTATTGTCCGTCCGTGAAAACCGCGCCTAGCACTAGCGAACCATTCCACTTAAAAAAGGGGTGATGGGTTGTGAGTGGGAATTTTATGAAGTTTGCAATTTAAAACTTGCATTTTTGCTATCCTTTTGACACATTCAACTATGTATTTGAAATTGGCATTGTTCTACGTTGTTCGATTCGGTTCCAGATGCTTCTTATTATTCTTCTCCGTATTGTTATCTTACCGATCACCCCTATTTTGGTAAGATCAGAGAAGACCTAAAGCATGCGTAAATACGTGGAAGGTTTTACTCAAGAAAATCAGACAGTAGCCTCAATAACCTAGCACACAACTTTTAATACCGTCTGTTGGGGTAAGATTGGCCCTATGAGGGAAACATTGGCCCAAAGTTAGAAAAAGTTTTGTTGTCCTGTATTGTAATCATAATGATGAGTTATCGGCCTAGACAATACCTTACTGGATAGGTAGCACCACTGGCTTGACTGTTCATGAAGTGGAGGTTATTTCTATGTTTCATATTCACTCTAGTGCTGCTCCATCTTCACTTTGAGAAAGTGGTAAAATTTGTTGTCTCTCAACTTTTACTTGTGAACGCTAATTCTTGAATAGCTACTTGTAGGTAAGTGTATAATGATATGATATATTCAATTGTTTCAAGTATTTTTGGTGTAATAATGCTGTTACCTTTGTTATTTACAAAATAATTCGATTTTATTATTTCATGACGACTTCGGCCCAGAGTTGGGGTAACTTTGGCCCAAGATGGTGGCTGGGCCAAAGTTACCCCAAGGTACATTATTTTCGATATTAAACTTGATTGGTACAGGCGCGGATCCGAAGGGGGGTCATGGGGGTCATGACCCCCTCCTTAACCGACTAAATATAATAAAAAATTGCCTTTTTGGGACTTATAAAATGAAAAAATTGTCAAAAAATCCCATTTTTGCACAAAAATTATACTTTGACCCCCCCTCCCTTTCCGAAAATGACCTCCTCCTTAATCACAACCTGGATCCGCCCTTGGATTGGTACCTATTTAATAAGCAGATTGTTTAACAAAACCACTTAAAATATTTTTATTATTATTTTAAGCACTAGTTTTTGGATTTTTTTGCAGGAAAATGCCGAGAAATCGGATAAAACCTCTTGGTACTAGAAATTACGCCAATTGCAAACCAGAAGTGTTAGAGGAGTGTTTAGAGGCTATTAAGTCTGGTGCCTTAACCCAAAGATCTGCAGAAAAATGTATAATATACCTAGGTCTACAATAAAAAACAAACTTAAAGGAATTCATTCAAAAATTGTAGGACGTGCAAGAATCTTTAGTGATGAAGAGGAGCATGTTTTCGAGCAACATTTAATAAAAATGGCAGACTATGGGTTCCCTGTAATTGAATTGGAATTATATTTTTCTACAATACAATATTTTTCCCTAAAATGAAGTTTGTTTCATTTATTCCTATTTCTCCCCATTTCATGGATGTTTTTGAATTAAAAGCAGGCAAAACAACAAACTAATATGTCTGGTGATAATTTTATCTTGTCTAACTTTAGTCCAACCTATACTAATCACAGGTTTTATATGATTTAAAAGTATGGGACAAAGTTTCCCCAACTCAGGGCAACTTTGGCCCAAACATTAAAAAAATGCAGTATAATATTGAAAAATGATTGAGAGGTCTTAATATGTTTTTAATTTAATGAGACAAGGTTTGTTCAGACAGTAAGATGTTTTGAAAATTAATATAATCAATGTCAAAAGACATATCGCTGATAAAACTATTACAAATCTTTAGATTTGGGCCAATGTTACCCCAGCTGACGGTACCATTAAAAAGAAAACCAAATTTCAAGGTGCGTCATGAAAGCAAGGAGACGGTTTTTTTTTTTTTTTTTTTTTTTTTTTTTTTTGACGTGATTGTAAATCGCAGCCCCCTCAAACTGGCGGGAATTCAAAGTTTTTTTTTTTTTTGTCAAGATTACAAAAATGGCATGAGTCATTCAAAAAGATCCGGGAAGGCGTTACCAAAGAAAGAGGCATGTTCTGGAAGTCTATCGAGCATGATGTTGTAAAATTGGACTATTATTTAAACCAAGGAGTTTAAAGGGGAGGAGCTAAATCTCTGCTATCTAAAAGTGGCAACGAATTCTCACCGCCGCCAGAGGACGCTACTCGACAATCCCCCCCCCCCCACCCTATTTCCTAAAGGAATCAATGTAAATGATACTACATTTGTCATCTTTTTAAATGCTGCTATGGGAAAGAAAATATTTTTTTTTTTTTCAACTGGATTTTGGTGTAAATATTCGATTGACATTATGAATTAAATATGATTTTCATCCCACGAAAATAGGTTTCGTATTCTTTGAGAAATAGGTTTAACCGAATGCACTTACCAACTTGCCAAATTTGACAGAATCTGTCATTTTTTAAAGACTGCTGTTGGCAAAAATATTTTTTTTTCAATTGGAATTTGGTTTTGATTAACATTATAAACTAAATATGACTTTGATCCCACTGAAATTTTGCTGTATATTTTAAGAAAGATGTTTAATCAACTGCATCTAACAACTTGCCAAATCTGATATATATGCAACTGTATGCGACATTTTCTTTGCATTGTACGATGTTAATTTTGCTAAGCATCAGTTCTCTAAATTGTTGATAAATTAAGCATAAGGCAAAAAATTAATTATGCCAGTACTTACTATTGTAATTAATTAAATATATATCGTAGACAAAATAATTATTAGACAATATTTTTATATTACCTTCCTTTTGGCATGTTCATATTTTTATTTAATTACCGTTTGTAATCTGTAAATGAAAAATTTATTGATTTATTATTATTAATTTTTATTCGTCTTTACATAATAACAGGAAATTTTATATTTACATCATTTTTAATTAAAAATACATTCATTAACTTAATTTTCGATTTTTTAAATCTCTTCATCATGTTAATCGATGGTTTACACCAAATTCCAAGTAAAAAACAATATTCTTGCCAACAGCAGTCTTTAAAAAATGACAGATTCTGTCAGATTTGGCAAGTTGGTAAGTGCATTCGATTAAACCCATTTTTCAAAGAATACGGCACCTATTTTCGTGGGATAAAAATCATATTTAATTCATAATGTCAATCGAAGATTTACACCAAAATCCAGTTGAAAAAATAAAATATTTTCTTTCCCATAGCAGCATTTAAAAAGATGACAGATGCAGTATCATTTACATTGATTCCTTTAGGAAATAGGGAGGGATTGTCGAGTAGCGTCCTCTGGAGACGGTGAGAATTTGTTGCCACTTTTAAACTAGCGCATCCGTAGAACATTTCTCTCCTTCTTTCTACTCCATGGTTTAAACATCCTAAAAATCCATGAAACTTTCAGCATTTCAACATTTGAAGTACATGGAATAGTGACCGACGATTTGAAAATGCTGCAGATCTATGCGAAACTCGTGCCAAACGTATCACGGAGAAACAAAAACTGGGGTCCGACTCCGAAGCGAGACCAAAGTAGTTCCTTAGCCTGCCCCTATATTCCCGATCTGGCTCCCTGTGATTTATTTTCTTTTTGCTTCTTTGCTTAAAGAAAGAGCTCATAGGGAAATATTGGCCTGTAAAATCTGTAGAGAACAGTCAAACTAACGTTACAAAATTCCTTAAGGACAATCGAACCAACAGCTGCCAGGGAAATTGAGACGGTGCTAGTGTATTAATGCAAGAGGTTCATATCTTTAAGAGTTTTTTTGTTTAAAATAATTGAATCAATGAACTACTTTTTATGAAATCATGCTTTATACTTTCATAATGCACCGTGTTATCTTAAATGACTGAATGTTATATACAGTTTGACCATAAAGTAAAAGGGATTTTAACTTTTCTTTTAGGTTTTGCTTTGCGTTCCTTTATTTACTAAGCTTATACCAATGCATTTCATGTAAGTATCATTTTATGTAAATGTATATATATAAAATGTGCAGTATACAATGCACTTAGGGTCTGGTTTACGAAAGAGTACTCGAAACGCGGATAACTCAACTATCTCGGTAATTCGACATTTATGTTCCCAATGGTTGGTCCGGTCCAATGCTAATTCCAAAATAGTGAAAACCTAACTTGACACACATTTATAGGAATCTCTATAAGTCGACATTCACTTGCTATTTTAATCCACTTATTGCTACGGATATTTGAGACTTTGCGGTTTCTGAGCTTTTTTTCTTATTTTATTTTTTATATACAGAAGCCATCAGCTTCAACATACGTGAGGACTGCGTACTATGGACCTTGCATCCTGACAATCGCGAGACAGATTCACGCCACAAAGAGGTTTGAAATAACATCCATGGGCAAGACGGGACTCGAACCCGCGACCTCTTGCTTACGATGAGAATACTCTACCTCTAGGCTACTGAGGCCCCAGGTTTCTGAGCTGTTCAACTGATTCTTTTCCGTAAAAAACTCTGTTAGAGAATTTACTTTTGTACTCAGAAGAGTCAGCCACTACACTCTGTGCTGTTAGTGTAGCCCCATGGCTAGGAAAGGTTTATAGAAATATACCCACAGGGGCAGCTCCCAAGAGAAATAAAGCAGCACTATACCTTTGCTAATAAGTGGAAATGAAGGCTTTCGTCTTTAATAGACCTGATTGATAAGAATCTCTTAACCCTTTTTAAAAATTATTAATTAACTCCTAATAAGGAATTCAAAATTGTTCTACTTTGTTATGTACTTTTCAGAAAAAGGAAAGAAAGAAAGGAAAAATCTTTACCGGAATTAATTTTTACAACATGAATAGTAAGCACAAGTAAACAAGCGATACATAAAACACTTCATTTAAAATTATGAATCCTCGGTTTGTTGATACCCGGTTAACTCGACATACTTTCATGTGTCCATTGGGGTGCCGCGTTATCGAGGTCCCACTGTCCACGCTACGTTAAGCTTGAACAGTAGTTAACTCATGATAAATTAATGAGCAAAATGTATTTATTTTCAAGTTTATTGCTTTGGGAAAAATCTATTTGATTTTTTTTTTTTACTTTTAAAGCCACTAAATATAAAAATGTGTGGTTTCCAATCGAAACATAAAAAAAAAATGTTACATTTACTTTCATTTATTTCCTCAGCAGCGAACTACATGCGGAGTGCTACTAATTATATTAATGCAAAGGACTGTGGAAAAAGACTTCTGCCAGGCGCAAATTCTGATCGCATTGTAGGAGGGGACAAAGCCAGGCATGGAAGACACCCATGGATGGTAAATATTTTGTGAGCTCATAAATTAATGATATTCTCTGTAACTCATGAATGGTGATTGATTGTACAATCTTGTAATGATTGTGAGTTTTGGGTTTTGATAATTGATTCATTTCTTTCTCATCACGTCATTGTTCTCCCAAAATCAAATTTTCAAAATTGTGATGCAGCTTCTGATCTTTGCGCCATTGAAAATATGTAAAGCTACTGCAAATTTATTCTATCTAGCAAAGAGTTCTTTGGACCAGCAGTTCCCAAGTTTTTTAGATTACGGAACCCATAGTACTTTGCTTTTATTTCAAGGAACCTCCTATTGACTATAATTAAAAGAAAAAAATGTTTCAAAGGAAAATAGTTAGCTAAGATTATTGACATACTTTTAAAAAACAGAAGTACATTTTTGTGCAATTACTTTCCTTTATAAATTGTAATGTTGCAGAATCAAAAACGCTGGCTCACAAAATGAAAAATCTATGAAGGGCGTGTCATTTCGAACATATTGCTGTCAACAAACTAAATAATTTGCATATAAAATCTTACTACTATTATATATGTGAAAGTTTGTATGGATGTATGGATGGATGGATGTATGTTTGTTCCTCTTTCACGCAAAAACTACTGAATGGATTTTAATGAAACTTTTACCATAATGTTGCTTATACATCAGAATAACACATAGGCTATAATTTTTAACGATATTCGAAAAAGTTCGATTGGTAGCGCTTTTTTCATTCCAATTTAAGGTACATTTTTCGCATAAATCCGCGAAGGCTTAAAACAAACTAATTCAGTATTTAGTGCATCATCTCAACTCCCTGTCGATTGCTAGAATTGCGTGTATCATTTCGACTTTTCGCATTAAACTTTCTAGGCTTTTCTTAAGTCAAATCAAAAAGTAATTTTTTCAGCTTCATGATTAATATCCAGGCTTTTACATAGACATTGGAAACGCTCGCGCCCCCGATTTCTAACGAGCTTTTATCATTATTTGTATTTTAAAACATTTTGAAGTCTTAGTTGTAAGTAGAATATTTATCCTTGAGCAATGTGCTTTTTATTGGTGCTTTGAAACGTGCAAATATTATTTTGTAGAATAAATTGCATTCCTTTATTAGTAGGTTATTCACTGCATCAATCATTTTCGCGAGTTTTGTAAATATGTGTTTTAGAGTATCGGTAACGTAATCGCTTGAAAAGATTGGCGACTAATAAATGGATTAGGTTCATTATTTTCCAATTTGATGGAGCTTTAAGTACAACTTTTAGATATTTCTTAAATTTGTTTGCGTTGATTGTACACTTTCTCGGGGTACTTACAATTGAGCAGTTACTTAGTATCCAATTGAACAGGAATTTTGTCAAATTTGTTGCAAAAAGATTTTTAAAAACTGAGATTCTCGGCGATTTTTTCAACTGACACCAATTTTTTTGCCAAGGACTACTTAATAGTACTTTACTTCTTACACGACGTAACCAAAATTAAACCATTATTGTCTGATATTTATCGACTGTGGCAAAATCTTAAACTTCGATATAATACTCCCACATTTGAAAAGATCAGTTTTTTTTCTTTTGCTGGCCGATTCCATATGTATCCAATCAAAACCTTTTTAAAATTATGTCAAAACGTAAAGTAATCCGCATACTAAATTAATAAAACGGTAGAATCCTAGTTTATGGTCCGGCGATAAATGAATAAATCTGGCAACCACAGAATTAGCATTGGATGATTGGATTGTTTGGCGACTTTAAGCAAAATGGCAACCATAGAATTATCATTGGCTGATTGGATTGTTTGGCGACTTTAAGCAAAATCGCCAAACCCGGACCGTAAACTAGGATTCTACCAATAAAACCCTTAAACAAGACTAACTTTACCATTAATTTGCGTTTTTACACAAATAATTGTCAAATGTTCCCATTAATTTTGAAATCATTTAGGACAGAAACTTTTAGCGTCATTTTATGGTCAGCAATAGTATCTCAGCGTTTGATGACTATTTCTCTGTGACAAAAATTAGTGATATAATAATACTTAATGTATTTTCATAATGTAGGGAGGGGAGCAAAATTACCCTAGGTACAACAAAACAGCGGTAGAATCCTAGTTTAAGGTTCGGGTTTGGCGATTTTGCTTAAAGTCGCCAAACAATCCAATCATCCAATGATAATTCTATGGTTGCCATTTTGCTTAAAGTCGCCAAACAATCCAATCATCCAATGCTAATTCTGTGGTTGCCAGATTTATTCATTTATCGCCGGACCTTAAACTAGGATTCTACCCAAAACAGCCACCGCAAATTTGGCGACATTTTAAAAATCGTCAAAGCGGAGTGTTTTGAGTTCTTTCAGTTCAGGAAAAAATTCAAAGGTGAGTATAAATTGTTTCTCAATATTATTACTGACCCAGGCAAAGCCGGGTATTTTTGCTAGTTAATGATATTTTTAAAATAAGTTGTTTTATAACGGGTTGCGTGATTTTTGGAACACTCGGTTTGATTCATTTTAGCCGTGCTTTTTTCTTTCCGAATTTATAATTTAACACTAATTCTTGTGTAGGAATTTCTCTCAAGACTTTTAACTAACTTGCACCTATTGCAAAGCTGTTCGAAAGGCTAGTTTATGCTTTTAATCGAAATGCTTTGCAAAGACATCATACAAATCTCTAAAATAACTTTCATTGCAGTTGATAATTCACGAATTAGTATATTAGTTAAAATTCATTTCTGTTTTTGATTTCAAATGTAGATTGCTTTGCATCAAAGAGACGTCTCTTGGGTATATAATTATCCAGAAGATTTTGATTTCCGTTGTGGTGGAGCTATTTTGAACGAGCATTGGATTGTTACAGCAGCACATTGCTTTCAATAGTAAGTTTTCGAAAACAGTGTCTAATCGCAAGTTTGTTCCGAAAAAAAGTTTTGAATGACATGATGAAACCTCAAATCATTATCAGAAATAAAAGGCTTGCTTTTATGTAGGATAAAATCTGGTGTGAATGCCACACTAACTCCTTTTACGTTTAAATTCCTTAATAGATGAATTAAGTTAAAATAGTGCCTTAGAGTGAACAAGATAACAATTCAAACATTTACACCTCCAGTTTGTCACGAATCAATGCAAAATAATGTTTTACAATGATTAATTTTCTAAATATCGCCGATTTTAACATGGTTCAGTGAATATTTCACAAAATATTGCCAACAGCGTCAAATTGAATCCAAATTCAAAAAAATCCTTCTTCACCAAATTTGTCGCCAACTTGGTGATATGTCGCCAAGTTAGCGAAAACACTTGGCGACTAAAAGCTTGGCGATATATCGCGCCAAACCATATCACTTAATCGGTATTGAAATTAAAATTGATTTACCCCGAAAAAGGGGTGAAAGACCCCCTTGGGATTATTCAAATGCAATCACAAGGGGAGGTGCGCAACTAGACCCCCTCAGAGCCTACATACCGAACTAGAAGCTTCTACGGCTTACAGTTTTTGAGTTATACGACATACATACGCACATACATACGTACATACAGACGTCACGAGAATACTCCTCGTAATTAATTCGGTGATGGTTGAAATGGATCTTTCGGCTGTTTATATGTTGTTAGGTACATATGCACGTGCTGATAGGTCGAAACAACTACTCGACATTCATTCGGGGTTGAGCAAAGTCAAAAATTTGGACCGAAATTCGAGTACAATTTTTTTTTTTTTTTTTTTTGTGATCACAATACCTCCTTTACTACGTAAAAATAAGTAAAAATGGAGAAATCTATATTGTACACACACGCACGAGTTTTGAGAGCTACCGTCAGCTGGGGTAACATTGGCCCAAATCTAAAGATTTGTAATAGTTTTATCAGCGATATATCTTTTGACATTGATTATATTAATTTTCAATACATCTTACTGTGTAAACAAACCTTGTATCATTAAATTAAAACCATATTGAGACCTCTCAATCATTTTGCAATATTATACTGCATTTTTTTAATGTTTGGGCCAAAGTTGCCTTGAATTGGGGAAACTTTGTCCCATACTTTTAAACCATATAAAACCTGCGATTAGTATAGGTTGGGCTAAAGTTAGACAAGATAAAATTACCACCAGACAAATTAGTTTGTTGTTTTTCCTGCTTTTAATTCAAAAACATTCATGAAATGGTTAGAAATAGGAATAAATGAAACAAACTTCATTTTAGGGAAAAATATTGTATTGTACAAAAATAAAAATCCAATTCAATTACAGGGAACCCATAGTCTGCAATTTTTATTAAATGTTGTTCGAAAACATGCTCTTCTTCATCACTAAAGATTCTTGCACGTCCCACATTTTTTGAATGAATCCCTTTAAGTTTGTTTTTTATTGTAGACCTAGGTATATTATACATGTTTTCTGCAGCTCTTTGGGTTAAGGCACCAGACTTAATAGCCTCTAAACACTCCTCTAACACTTCTGGTTTGTAATTGGCCTAATTTCTGGTACCAAGAGGTTTTATCCGATTTCTCGGCATTTTTCCTGAAAAAAATCTCTTTGTGCTTAAAATAAAAAGCTAAAAACTAGTGCTTAAAATAATAATAAAAATATTTTAAGTGGTTTTGTTAAACAATCTGCTTATAAAATAGGTACCAATCAAGTTTTATATCGAAAAAATTGTACCTTGGGGTAACTTTAGGACAGCCACCATCTTGGGCCAAAGTTACCCCAACTCTGGGTCAAAATTGTCATGAAATAATAAAATCGAATTATTTTGTAAATAACAAAGGCAACAGCATTATTACACCAAAAATACTTGAAACAATTGAATATATGATATCGTTATACACTTACCTACAAGTAGCTCTTCAAGAATTAGCGTTCACAAGTAAAAGTTGAGAGACAACAAATTTTACCACTTTCTCAAAGTGAAGATGGAGCAGCACTAGAGTGAATATGATATATAGAAATAACCTCCACTTCATGAACAGTAAAGCCAGTGGTGCTACCTATCCAGTAAGGCATTGTCTGGGCCGATAACTCATCATTATGATTACAATACGGGACAACAAAACTTTTTCTAACTTTGGGCCAATGTTACCCTCAAAAGGCCAATCTTACCCCAGCTGACGGTACCAAAAAAAAAAAAAAAAAACTATTTGTTGTTGTGGAAAAGTTTTGGGCTTTTAACTTCGAGAAACAACCACATGGAAGTCAATAGCCAGGGAACCACACGAACAGGGTAATCATGAAAAAGTTAAAACAGGAAACGCTATAGACAGCGGAAAGATGGCAGATGGATAGGAAGCGGAAACGAACCACTTCATTTTGAAATAGTTAAGATCTGCGAGAACGCGTAAGCAGTAAAGTCGATCGTTCTCTCTAATCCAACCTATTTCCAAATGAAGTGGTCCGTTTCCGCTTCCAGTCCATCCGCCATCTCTCCGGGGTCTCGCTTAAGCAATTGAAAGCACATCTCAAGACATATTTTTGAAGTAAAAGCTTTTCTTCCCTCGTTAGCTCGCTATCGAGATATAACATCTGTAAAAATCGGATGATATTTTTTTAATGCCAGATTTAAACATTTGGCTAAAATTTTCACTGTCTGCATGTAGCATGACATCCGTCCACAAATTGTATGAAATAGGTCTTCCATTATTCAATAAAACTTTCTAATAAATTTGGCCACTTTAATTAAAATTTCGACCGACTTTAGGACTTCATATACTGCACTGTAACAAACTGTGAAACTAACAATCCCAACAAAAACATAAATGTGAAAAAAGAGCCAAGTTCGGTTTAAACAACGTTTGGGCAGATTGAAGCAGCGGTGCCACCGACAAAAGAGTTGAAATCTAACAGGCTCCAAGTTCTATAGCTGTTCTGTTAACCACAGTCGTTAGAGTTATTGAAATGTTCATTAATTTATTTTAATAACATTTCGTTAGTTCCTTTCATATCGGCTTTGGAACTGGGCAAGTTCATTTCTAATTGACGGAAGTCGGACTTTTTTTAACGTAACTTCGTGACCATTAAAACTTGCCCAGTTCCGAAGCCGATATGAAAGGAACTAACGAAATGTTATTAAAATAAATTAATGAACATTTCAATAACTCTAACGACTGTGGTTAACAGAACAGCTATAGAACTTGGAGCCTGTTACTGTTAGATTTCAACTCTTTTGTCGGTGGCACCGCTGCTTCAATCTGCCCAAACGTTGTTTAAACCGAACTTGGCTCTTTTTTCACATTTATGTTTTTGTTGGGATATCATGCATTTTTGAAAAGCCGAAGTAACGGTTATGCTTTCATTTAGACCAAATTAAAAATACTCCTTAATAAATACTGTCCTTCATTTGTTTTTCATATATACACATATATTTTTATTTGGGTTAAAAGACTGAAGAGCGGTATACTTACTGATAAAGATTTTTTTTAGCAACGTTCGAATGTAGCAATATTGATGCATTTTTACCCATATTATAAAGTTTAAGTGTGCTGCGAAAGTACCTCGCTTGGAACAGACGACATCCGAAATAAGTAAATTTTCTTCGTGTTTACCCTATATTTTTCTTAAAAGAGGAATAGAATATTTTAACTACTTGGTTAATATCTTAAGTCACCGCAAGGTGGCATAGTCAATCTCTAGAATTCGAATTATTTATTTCATCTTGATAAACCATTTTAATCTTCCGTCAAGGCAAACTAAGCCTTGAAACAGCTTACAATAAAACATTTGATTTTAAACTTAAGTATTTTATTTTTGGCAACGTTTTACAAGCATTTTGGCGCTTTTGTTTGACGAACCATTTATAAATCGCGCCAAGATACTCATTAAAAAAATGCTTTTTTTCTTGCTTTTTTAATGTAGTTTTTGGACTTTTTAGATTTTTTCCATAGTTAGTGTATGAAAATATACCTTGATGCCAAATTTTAAGATTCTGAGACACTTGGAAGTAGGTAAACATTTTGATGAGTGAGTGTATAATCTAAATAAGAAAATCGCCATATTTTCACTTTTCAAATATTAATAACTTTAAAACTAAAAGAGATATATTCATAAAATTTAGGATTATGGGTGTTCTATGTCACTCCAATAGACTTACAAAATTTAAAGCATGTAGATGAAGTAGTTCTTGAGAAACGGAGGGGTCGAAAGTAGCCCGAAATGGTTCGTGTAAAGATACACTAGCAGATGTGCAGCGCGAACTTGGCTGACACACTGCCGTGTGTCTTGATTTTATAGTTTATTGGTGTAAACTTGCAATTTTACAATTTACTGCTGTAAAATTAGCAATTTTACAGTTTATTACTGTAAAATTACTGCAAAATTAGCTGCATTATACTGTAAAAAAAACATCTATTTTTTAGTGTATTTATTTATTCAATGTATACGTTCACTGATTTGGACGATTTGGCTCCCCCATTAATTCGGATTAATAAGGCTGTATTTTTGGTTTCTATTTGTCTTTGCTGTATTTTTGTAACATATTTTTCTGTCCTCTCTATTAGCCCTGACCAACCTCCCAGATATTTAGTTATGACAGGCCTATTTAAGCTATCGGAAACAGATGGACCAACTGTAGTGCGTCATAAGGTGAGTTGCGGAGTATTTTTTAAGATTACTATCATATAGCGGTTCCCAACCTATAGGTAATTGCTCCCGAAAGCGTAAAATGGGATTTTCCGAAGAGTAAAAATAAGTACCAGGATTTTATCATTGCTTAGTTACAAATTAAAATTATTGAAAATCATGTGTATCAAATCAAGATACTAGATAATCATTAGTGTTTGATAATAAATTTGGAGCAGTACTTACAATGAGCATTTTTTGAAGCAACAGTTATTACAAAAATTGTTTAAACCAAGCAATATCAGAATATCAACAGTTTCATTGACTACTACTTGACTTTATAACAATTTGCAAAGAAACAGGTATAATTAAAATATTATTAATTTTTGTTATTAAAAGAAAAAACTTTGATAGGTAATTTATTTTTTAAATAAACTTTTTTTTTTGATTATTTTTTCATTTTTTTTCAGCAATGAAAAATTGGTACATCATTTTTTTGGGGACGCAAACGTTGTATCGTCCCTCTTTCAAAACGGCAGTTTGCCAGCGGGTTGCGTCTCGGTACAGCAGTTCCCTCCTACTCCGTGGCTCGCTAAACATGTTCATGGCAAAATGTTCCCACTGATATAAGACGATTTTCTTTACGAGTGTAGAGGAAATAAACCTACAGGGTTGCAATTTTGCTTCCAAAAATTACCATATTTGCGCATTCTTCGCTAGACGGGAAATTCTTTTTAAAATGAACGAAAGTTACCGTAAAAGCACTTTTTTTCCCGAAGCTTTAATTTTTGCAAACCCTGCTCACCTACATGATATGAAAATGGGATGATCATAAATTGATTTTTTTTTATCGACGTAACTTTATTTTTTCTAAAGTACAAAAGTCAATCCTCCATACATGAACATAAAACGCGGAATTTCCATTATTTATTGTATTTGTTTCTGCTGCGACATTTTATAATGCACGAAATTTCTCTGAAAATTGCGATTTTAACGTGGGACACATTGTTGACATGATTTTGAAGCAATAAAAAGATATCCAGGGTCATAGATTAAAGTAAAACCTGAAAACTTCAGTATGCATTATATGTATGACGAAGTTTACTACACGAAGAAAAATATTTTTTTTTATTAGAAGTGCTAAAAAAATTCGTCCAGTACTCAAATTAGCACTTTTCCTGATATTCACCCATCAATGTTTTATTTCTATAGGACGTGAATCATTGAAACCAAAAAATCGTGCCTTGATATCAATTCAGTTCAATTACAGTCAAAACTGGCTAGATGAGTTACTGCAAAGACGAGCTACATTTCCGATCCATCACCGATTCCCCGTCCTTTTGTTTGATATCGTTAGAATAAGATGAATTACGGTTAAGACTAATTGATTTTAGAGGTCCCCCTTGGAGTTCGCTTTTACGAAGTTCGACTGTATTGCTTATTCCAACATTGGTCTGATTTTCACAATAAGAAATCAAAGATATCAAGTAACTTATGATTTCTTCCATTTAGGTGTCGAAAATTGTCATTCACAGCGATTACAGCCAATATTCAAAGGATAGACATAACATTGCCCTCGTCAAACTCACGAAGCCAATCGACTTTGCGGGCTCCGGAGGGTATGCTAACGCAATTTGCCTTCCTGAAGACGACGACGAGCCGGCTGGTTTTGCAACTGTTACTGGATGGGGACTGACGCAAAATGTTCCAGCCGGTAAATATTATATTATTTTAATGCACTAGGGTGCTAACCCCCACCCCCTGCTCACTAACATTCAGCAGCCCCCGATGATTACTTCGTATTCCTTTTTAGTTCGTGAAGACTAAAATCGTCTGCTAGGAGGAAAAAGATAAAATTTTTGTTTAACTTAGGAAACAATGAGAAGCTCGCTCTCCATCCTTCAGAAACTATAACTTACCGTATTACCGTAATACCCCGGTACCCCCGGAGGTTGACCAGCATGACGGAAAATTCAATTCAAGGTTCATTTTCGAACAAAATTCTCCGCTCAGTTCCAATCAAAAAGCAAACCACTTTGAGGACAAAAAAGAAAGTCTCGAAAGTAACCTCTTTTTCGAAATCAAACCAATCTACTTATATTAAAAACTGAGTATCTTTCTCACTATCTTTCTAACTATCTTTCTATGTCACGCTTCTTTCTCCTGAACGTCAATGACCTGAAAGTCGAACCAGGTACCGATAGATAGGTAATTTTTCAGGCTTCATTAGTTTCAATTGATATAATTATACGATTTTAATGAGCAAAGATATCAATTAATAAGTAGTCAAGTTTGAAGCGATTAAGCCTAATAAATGATTAAATATGAAATCCATTCTTGCAAACCGTCGTTGCCATGAAACAGTATAATAACAATGATAATGAGAATTTTGAATGAAGGCTTAACTATATCAAACACGAAACTCATAAGCGGGCCACTTACGTAGAATTTTTATCGCTAGCTACTGGTAATATTTTGAAACATTTATTTGTTGAAGAGCCAGCTACTTATATTAAAAACTAAGTATCTATGTCTGCTTTTTTCCTTTGAGCGAGCTGAACTTACTGAAACTTTCCTCACCATCTTGAAGGCGCGAAGCATCTCAATAATTCGAATGATTTTTTTTATATAGGAAAAAAGTAAAGGCGTGAAGCGCCTGTAAGCGAGCCGCCTTGGCGGGGAGTAGTTTCTTTAAAATTTTTTCTCACTACTTTCAGGGCACGAGGTGCCCGTGCAAAGCCGGGCCACGTGCGTGGTATGTCTTGAAATCGAATGAACATTAAATTATATAAATAATATGACTTCAGAATGAGGTAAAAGTTAGAGAGGGGGGACGTTATGCATCAACATGCCGCAGGAAGCTAATCTAGCTGCCCTGGCAGCTAGTCTACTTATATTAAAAACTGAGTATCTTTCTCACTATCTTTCTTTCTAACTATCTTTCTTTCTAACTATCTTTCTATCTTTCTATGTCACGCTTCTTTCTCCTGAACGCCAATGAACTGAAAGTCGAACCAGGTACCGATAGATAGGTAATTTTTCAAGCTTCTTTAGTTTCAATTGATATAATTATACGATTTCAATTAGCGAAGATATCAATTAATAAGTAGTCAAATTTAAAGCGATTAAGCCTAATAAATGATTAAATATGAAATCCATTCTTGCAAACCGTCGTTGCTATGAAACGGTGATAACAATGATAATGAGAATTTTGAATGAAGGCTTAACTAAATCAAACACGAAACTCATAAGCGGACCACTTACGTAGAATTTTTATCGCTAGCTACTGGTAATATTTTGAAACATTTATTTGTTGAAGAGCCATCTACTTATATTAAAAACTGAGTATCTTTCTAACTATCTTTCTATCTTTCTTTCTATCTTTCTTTCTATCTTTCTATGTCACGCTTATTTCTCCTGAACGCCAATGAACTGAAAGTCGAACCAGGTACCGATAGATAGGTAATTTTTCAGGCTTCATTAGTTTCAATCTATATGATTATACGATTTTAATTAGCGAAGATATCAATTAATAAGTAGTCAAGTTTAAAGCGATTAAGCCTAATAAATGATTAAACTTCCAAGACATTTTTTCTTACCGTTGCCATTTTGAATTAAAACGTTAATTAAATTATTGAACTGCTTAAAATTCCAAGATATTTATTTCCTACCGTTGCCATTTTGAATTAAAACGTTAATTAAATTATTGAACTATTTAAAATTCCAAGATATTTATTTCTTTCCGTTGCGATTTTAAATTAAAACGTTAATTAAATTGAACTTTTTGAAATGAAAGAGTGTTATTTTTTTCCATTGTCATTTTGAATACGTGTTATAACAAAGTTCTAACAATTGTTTTTATTCTAATTATTAATGACATATTTTTTCTCTGGTACCATTTTGAAAATGTGTTTTTAAATAAAATTGCAATTGCTGTTTTTAGAAGGGGCTTTTTTTGGCTGCGATCCAAATATTAAAAGAACTTTTTCGCTTAGAATTTTGCAATTAATTTTACAGGAATAAAGCTGTTTGGAAATAATTGTTTTTGGAAAGGAATTTTATTTGTTATTTAGGGAGAGTGCTAAGTATGCGCTACTTGACATCGTCTTTATTTTTGAGGAAGCGTGGGCAAATAATTCGATTGATTCTTTGATGCAGGAAAGCTTTTTAGCGAGCCGCTTTAGCGGGGAGTAGTTTATTAAACTTTTCCTTGGTACTTTAAAGGCAAGCCGCCTTGGCGGCGAGTAGTTTATTGAAACTTTCCTCGCTACTGTAAAGGCGAGCCGCCTTGACGGCGAGTAAACTGTTTAAAGTTTCCTCATTACTTTAACGGCGAGCCGCCTTGGTGGCGAGTAGTTTTCTCCAACTGCCTTCACTACATTACAGCCCGTGCAACGCCGGGCCACTCAGCTAGTCTACTTATATTAAAAACTGAGTATCTATATCTGCTTTTTTTCTTTGAGCGACTTGAACTTACTGAAACTTTCCTCACCATCTTGAAGACGTGAAGCATCTCAATAATTCGAATGATTTTTTTATATAGGAAAAAAGTAAAGGCGTGAAGCGCCTGTAAGCGAGCCGCCTTGGCGGGGAGTAGTTTCTTTAAATTTTTTTCTCACTACTTTCAGGGCACGAAGTGCCCGTGCAACGCCGGGCCATGTGCGTGGTATGACTTGAAATCGAATGAACATTAAATTATATCAATTAATATAATTTCAGAATGAGGTAAAAGTTAGAGAGGGGGGACGTTATGCATCAGCATGCCGCAGGAAGCTAATCTAGCTGCCCTGGCAGCTAGTAGTAAAATTAATATTTGTTATTAATGATGGTTATTAGTTACGGATCTAGTTATGCCAATTAAATAGTGGATTCAAAAGCAATCATTGTCACAACGATTCGTTCATAACTTGTTTTAATACATTATTTTAGCCCCTTTTGGAGAGGCACGTTTATTTTTTATTTATTGAATAGCTGTAGTAAATTATTTGTGTAACTGAAATATTAAATTTTAAGACTGCAAATGTTTGTTTAGTTTCAATTTAATTTTTATAAAACAATTCATTGAGATTTTTATTGTCATAACAGAAATGGTATTGGGTCATTCCATAGAAATGTCAACTTCAGCTGAAGGAAAAAAAATACCGAAGTGAAAAAGTATAAAAAAATAAATAAATAAATAAAGTCATACAGCATAAGAAGTTAAAAAAAATAGAAAAAGTATTGTAATTATCACTGAGATTAGCCTTAATAAATAGTTTGTAGTGTGTTTACTGCTTATTATTCGATGGTTACGTTAGTCACGTTACGTTAGTCACACTCCATCTAAGTGACACTTAAGACTAAAAAAATTAATATTTAATAA
This sequence comes from Uloborus plumipes, assembly GCA_038373865.1. Classification (NCBI taxonomy): domain Eukaryota; kingdom Metazoa; phylum Arthropoda; class Arachnida; order Araneae; family Uloboridae; genus Uloborus; species Uloborus plumipes. The sequence goes on from JAXGGA010005852.1 coordinate 73,925, forward strand.
ATATATTTTATGTTCTTAAAAGCCAACTTTACACATTTTTCAAATATATCATTCAATTTTCAACACTTGCTTAACTTTGAGAAATTTTTGCCTCACAACATGAGCATTCATTTTCAGGGTTGCAAAAATGTTACGTTAGTCACGCTGCTACTTTGGTTGAAAAAATATCTACTTTCAGTAATTTTGTTTTAAATTCTTAACAGAAATGATACATAGGTACCATGTACAATGTAAATTCACCAGCATAACTAAAAAATAGTTTTTGTCCTTTAAGTTGCAAGTAAAAGCAGTTACAAAATCAGCTCTGAATGTTACGTTAGTCATTATGGAATGACCCTATTATTAATTAATATTTGCAAAATTAAACTGTTAATAAGATAACATATATTTATTATAATAGTATTAAATCAATTTTTTCTTCTAACCCCGGTGTGGTGTTGTGGTGGATGTGTGTGTGTAAAAATATCGCAAAATTTGTACTCACATGATTCCTCGGCGCTGACATCAACGTAGTAATCCATTGCGACTTATTTCAATAGAAATGAAGCACGAGAACAAAACATAAGCGAAAAAGTCGTATCCATTTTATTAGCAATGTTCGCACTTTATGGGAGACATTTTGCATCAAGTGTTAAG
>JAXGGA010005853.1:0-74541 GCA_038373865.1 Uloborus plumipes
ACTTATTGCCATTTGAAATTTGCTAAAAGTATTAAAAAATAACAAAACAATATAAATAACGTGCATTAAAATTTTTAAAATCCATTAAAATGTCACTCTCCCGAAACCACTTCGTAAGTGGGGACGGAAATGACAGGGACGGAAATGACAAAACAGTGGGTTTTCGAAAACAGTGTGAAAAGTTTTTCATATCTTTAATTTAACTGTTGATACCTTAAAAGTGTTCGTAAGAACACATTCGGCAGTGGAATTTTTTTAAATTTTATTTCAATTTTCTGGAAGATAACCAGGGGGACGGAAATGACATTGAATAAAGTCACGCATAGAATTTTTAAAATAAAACAAGCCTCACACACCCTAAAAGATGTGTAAACTTCGTTTAAAGCATATTTTTCTGCTAAGAAGAATGTTCTTAAACATTTTGAGTTATTTTATTGCCAACTAGCGCCATTTATAGAATTTTATTGAAGGTTTTTCTACTTGGGGGAAATTTTTTTCCAAACCTGGGGACACGTATAAATTGAGCTCTCTATCAAAATATGTAAATATGATAAGGAATGCTTATATGGTACATTGAAGTACACACTTGTACTGTATCATAATGCATATGTATTAATTTTCAAAAATGTTTCTTCATATAGTAATTTTTGTTTAAAGTTGACAAATGTGTGTGGGGACAGGGGACGGAAATGACATTTCGCCTATATATTATTTTTTTTAATATATAATTAAAGTGCAAAATAGTGCCAATTCACGTTGTCATTACTCTTTGTGAGCATCTTGAATAGAACATAGCATTAGATAATGAAAATAGGTGTTTAATTGGAAGATATGGATGAAGGACACAAAAGTTAACGAATTGAGAAAATAACCCTTATCTGTTTGAAAAAAACTTTGTCGCACTTATTTAGACTTTAACTAACTTTTAATCAGTCTCTAAATTTATTTATAAAACTAAAAAGCGTTGAGGCTCTGAAAATATTATTATATTCTAAGTAATAATTATTTTGTTTTTAAACATAAAAGGTAGTGAAAGTGTTTACTTTTGTGCACTAAGTGTAAAATCTGTAATATTTGTCAGTTCGGTAGCATTCTCATCATGTCGGTAACGCTCAAAGACAACCCCCCCTAAAAGAGGGGTAAATGTTCACTTTGACCATGCCCCGAATTTTTAAAAATATTGTTACTAATGTGTGTTTGAAATACACAACTAATTTAATTTTCTGAGTATCTTTAAAAATTGAAAATTTCCATGGTCAAATTGGCACTTTTCCTGATATTCACCCTTAAATGCTTTTATCTTTTTTTCGGCGTTAAATTAGCAACTTATAATTTCCATACCGTAGGAATAAAATCTTCAAGAATGATATTTCCCTCACTTTTTCCAATGAAATTTAAATCAAGACTCGCCTATAATTATTTCTTGTAGAAAAAGCCATCCGATGACGAAAAAAAAAACTAAATTCGAAAGGTTCAATTTCTTGACCGGAAAATACCCATATTATCTATTACACTTCTGACAAAGTACATGAAAATTTCATGATGATTGGGTTAAGTGAATTTGAAAGCGCAACAGCGTTCTTACTTTCGCTTTTATAAAATTCGTAAGTATTAACTTTGTTATTTATTTAATTTTTTTTTGGCAACGCGGCAGAGACATTTTTTCCCTTATGAATGCTAATCTGCTTCGATAAAAACTGCCCAATAGTTTATCGAACAGATTATTTTTCCTCCAAATCATACAAAAGTTAAAATCATTTATAATGTTCTAAATCTTCACTAATAATTTTCTAGAATTCTAGGAAAACTATTTCAAAAAATATATTGATATTTATAAAGCTGCTCATTTGCTAAATCCGTATATATTTTTCTAAACTTCATTTCTTAAACATATTTTTAAAGTTTCGAACTGTGACTTTAAATACTGAAAAGGAGATTTATAAAAAAGAGAGAAAATTTTTCCTTGTTCGCCATTTTGAAAGATAAAAATTTCCAACAGAACACTTCACTCTTTCGTATACTTCTCCCAGCATATCACGTTCCGCAAACCCAATCTCTTTTACCCAAGATTTTCTCCACATCACGCATAAGTAAAGAATGCAATAAACATAAGAAGAAACCAAAGAGGAGAAAGGAAAAAACCCGCAAAATAACAAAAAATCTTTACAGTTTGAGCCCGCAGCAAAATAGTGAAAAAAAAAAACCTCTAACCAACTAAATCACACAATATAAACCAGAGAAAAAAAATATTTCCCAAACCAGAAAAAAGAAACCAAAACCTGAAGCGCCTTTCATCCACTGAAGCGATTCAGAATTCAAGTTGGCTCGATTGCCCAAGGGAGTCTGAGGGCTCCACTAGAAGTTAAGTACAAAATCGCAACTGATCTGGATTTTTCATTTTGATTCTGCTGGGGCCGCGAAGAAAACGGGGGCGCCAAAATGAAAACATCTGACGTGGTTTCGCACATAAATGGATACTAGTGCCTTCCGGGATTGGGACCAATTTCTGGCCCAGCGTGGCCAAGATTGCCTAATACACAGTACGTTCCTCCGATGCCCCTTTTTACGTTTTTACTCCAGGGCATTCCCTTCGTCCATTTTAAATTTTTCCAATTTTCCGCCGTGCGCGCCCAAGTTTTGTGTGTGTTGCTTTATGTTTGGGCTGTTCTTTTTTTGTTTTCCTTTGCTGTTTTTGCGGGGAGGGGGGGGGGGTGCTCGCATGTGTGTGTGTGCTCGGGGTGGTACTGGAATGTCGTGGGTCGTAGGACATTGCTGGCCAGAGATTAGCTTGGGACTGGTCTTTCTTCAGATGCTAACGGTGTCCGTCTCCTGAGATTTGATTCTGCATTCTTAGCATGCTTTCTTGGGAGGGTTGCTAGTGTGGACGTTTATCGCGACAGTTGGCAATTTTTCGGATTTTAAGCAAAAGGGAAATATTAGTGATATAAGAATGGAATTAAACTGAATAAATACCTCTATGAGTGAAAGTTTAAAGAAAAAAAAGGAGCGGTGGAGGGATTTAAATAGGCACAAATTGCAGGAGACTGCACACACGTGTTTTGGCGGTTACATAAAACCCCCTTTTGAATGCAAAAGAAGAGAAATTATGAATGTAAAGATACCCAACAAAATCCGTTTTTTGTCAGATGCTTTTGCATTTATAAACTCCCTTTTTTTCCTCCTAAAAAAGAGGCTCCTTTCAATCCTGAAACATGTGCATGCAGTTTCCGCAAATTTGTGCTCATTGCGTTGGTTTATTTTCTTTTTCGTTACAATATTATTTAATTGAATATTTTTAAATTTTAAATCATGAATGAAAAGTAATATAACGAGGTTGAGACGCACTACAAAATTGAAAATGATGGTACAAATTTGTATGGTCCTTTACAGCCTAGAAAATGGTAATTTTCACTACATGCCCCCCTACTCTCCCCCCTGAGAGTTTAAAAATATTCAGATTTCATGTTAAACTCGTCTGGTTAAATGTATTCGACTTTATTTTTCTGTAAATTCAGTATAATGGTACGTAATTTTTCTATTTTATTTCTATCTTAAATACAAAACAAAGATTTTTTTTTATTTTTAAAGCACCAGTTTTAAATCATTTTAAATGGTGTTCGCCATTGGCTGAATTGGAAACAAACACGTGTAAATATAAATACATTAAATAATGAAATAAAAGATTGCAGACACGTGTCTCAAATAACTCCTGTTTCGATGATTTATCATCCTAAAGCTCGCACTTATTCTTTATGATTCAAAAATGTTTGGTTTTTTATTGGCATACTTTTCAAAAAGGCTCTAAGGCTAGAGCCTGGATATTTAAATTCCACTAGGTGGTAGATAGAATATTTTTCCCGGTTTCTTTTGAGTAATTAATACTTTTAAGTTCTAAAAAAAAACCTTAATTAAAAGATATAAACAGCTTGTATGTGAAATATGATGTTAAAAAAGATATGTATTTGCAAATGGGAAATTTGAGTACTAGTTTCTCTCCAAATTTTCACAATGATTAGAAAAGTTACTTCTTCTGTTTATTTACTGTTTTTGAAGTTCAAACATTATATACTATTTTTAAGAAGACTCTTTGTAGAAATGCACTGTAGTTTTAATCCACTGACTTCCAAATTTAGTATGTTTCAGACATCATTGTAAATTGTTAAATGCCAAAACATTATGAAAAAGTTTTCGAAGTACATGGTTTTGTTTATTTTTTGCGTCAAATTATGCACATTGTCTCCAACTGGTAAAATTATTTTTCTAAAAAAATGAAAGATGAATAAGTTCATAACAGTAGAACAGTCGACACGTAAAAAGATACTATTTCATTTGATATGAAATCAAGTGCAGTACAATAGGAAGAAGATACACTTTTCTAACTTAAACTGACAGTACTGTTGTAGGAACCTCTTACTCCTTATTTTCCCCCTTTACTAAAGAGTATTAATTCATTTGCTTTTTTATATTTATAATTTTTAAGGAAGCTAATTGCAATAAATCCAATTAAATGCATGTTGAACGAAATACAATCTTTATAACTTCTTGCCATTCGCTGAATATGTTATTCTTACAACAGTAGTGAATAACGTGTGAAAAGCACAAATTAGTAAATTGATCGCAGACACGTGCCTCAAAGAACTCCTTTTTCGATGATTTATTATCCTAAAGGTAAAGCTCGCACTTTTTCACATTGAAAATGGGGTTCCATGAAACCCTGGAACACGTGTCCGCATTGAGCTTGCTAATTTGCTTTTTGTACGTTAATTGCTTTTGTTGTTCCATAGAAAGGTATGTATTCATTTCGTTAACCCATTAATTCCTAGCGTCCCTTTGTAGGAACGGTCCATAAAGTGTGTCTGAATTTCCCAAAAATGAACCTTTCAACCAAATAATAATGTTCAATTATTACTTTGGTATTGTTTCAATCCATTATTAACAGATTGCAGCACATAATCATTGCAAAGTGTGTTCTGTAGCTGTTTTAATATGATCTTTAACAAGAATTACATAATTCACATTCTCAAGAACAAAAAGCTAAGTTTTAAAAATTATTTCCAGCTTCCCAGTTTATGTCAATTGCTGATTTTATTTCTTCTCATAAAATGTCTTTTTAAATATTACATCGTAGGCAGAAAAAAAATTAGTAAAAAAAGTATGTACCTTCTGGTGTTTAGCTTCCCTTTTTAAGAACGATTTTTCTTTTCTTAATAAAACAAATTATTTTTTATATGATATTTTTTAAATTATTTTTCCTGGTCTATTTGTAACCAGTATACGAAATATCTTTGGAAAAAATGCCAGGCATTAATGAGTTAATCTCGTAGTTCATCTTAAAACTCAAATTTGATTTTTTCACAAAACGAAAAGAAAAAAAAGAAAGAAAAGAGAGAATGAAGAAATCAGGTTGGCGACGAAAAGAGTGGTTTAAATTCGGCCAACCCTGCAGTTTAGCATCCCAAGTGGTTTGACCGTCAGCGCACATATAACAGCCATTTCGGATGAGATGCTCCTTTTTTATGGCACACTAAAGTACCGCCATTTCGGCCCATTATTTGAACTGGACACTGTTCGTTGGAAAATAATCAGTTTTGCTACTTGACTTGCTTCGCCACGATCGCGCTTGTCTGCAATAGATCGGGCACATAAAATATAATCGAGAAATCGAAGGAAATATTCTTTACGTAAAAAATTAGCCTTTGTTTTTTGTATAAAATATTGAGGTTTTCTAAAACTAGATGATTTCAAGAATTTAATCATTTAGAAGTTTTTATGCATTGACATTGCTTACTTATTTTTTGCTCGAACATCAGGAAAATTTGATATGTTTTAAAATCTAAGTAACCCGGAAGAGACTTTAATTTGATCTTGCGAAATTTCCCAAAATGGTTGAAAAAATAAATTATCGCATTAAGATTAAAATGGTGAAAGAGTGTCTTTATTCATTGTTAAAGTCCAGATTCACTAAGAAATTATCAAAATATGCACTAGCCACACCTTAAATATGCAGTCAAATTCTTAAAATAGTAAGGTTCGTTTTGTAGCTCCTGTTTTTTTTTTTTTTTTTATAGTAAAGAAATTATTATGAATTAAAACAGTTGTTTACGCAGAAGATAGTCTGCACATAAATTACTTTTCTAGCAATAAAGTACACAATGCATATTTTGATATTTTCCAGTTAGGCTTTATCTTTTATCATCTTAATACATAAAAATTACGTGTCCCTGTGTTTGTGGCCAATAGCATCCTCAGCTACTGAACCGATTTTAACCAATTTTTGCACGCAGTTTTAGTTTGGTCCAACTTAAATGATAGGATAGTTTTTATCTCAATTTAGGACCGCAATATATTTTTTATTGCAAATTATCTATTTAGCTACCAGCTTTTCTGTATTCTTGGCTTCTATAAGATAAAATCTGCTGCTGGGTTGTCAGTTGCTTCGGAAGCAAAAAGCAGTAGTGGTAACGATCAGGATGTCGAATCGGTTTCTGCCATATTCGTCCTGATTCTCTTAATTTAAATTGTGCGTGTAAGTATTATTAAATCAATATTCGGAAAAGTATTATTTGCTTACTTCTCCTTTACTTAATTCAATTTATTAAAGCAGTTTAGATACTTAACATATGCTATTTTGTATGTTTTAAAAATATTTTTCACTCATGTTTAGGTACAAATATTTTTTTAGGAAAATTATTTTAGTGAAAAATATCATACCTTTTTCGAGCTTTGAGTTATAAAATATTCATATTGTTTAGTGATTTTTATGTCAGGTGTATTTAGACAAAGAAAGGCTCACTGCATTATGTGATCTTTTACCTATGTAATATTTAAATTTTTAGTGATTTAGTTCAGAATTGTATTTGCTAAGCGTATCCATCTGCAGCAATAAATTTGCAAATTATCGTTCAACAATACATTTGGTATTTACTATTCAAAAAACAAATTCTTAGGAGGGAAAATGTACTGTTTTATGGTGCGAAGATTAAAATTATTTCTATACACACAATTTTTACCGTCACATTGCTTTGTAACATAAATATACACCTCATAGTTTGCGATTCAAAATTCGACTGTTTCGTAAATACCGTACCGTTTTGGGTTTAAGTTATCCAAATTCATTTTTTTTGTGATTTTGTATTTCAATTGTATTGTAATTAAAAAAAATGTTTTACTGTAATTTGTGAACTTTTACCTGTGTATTAAAATTTAGAGTGATTTTGCTCAGAATTGTATTTTCTAAACGTACCTCTCTGCATTCATATTTCATATAAAGTTGATCTCTATAACGGTAATAAAGTTTTTCGTTTCTATTGAAACATAGTTTAACCCATACCTTAGCCACAGCAACGCGTGGCCGGGTCAGCTAGTTCAGTATCTATATATATAAAAATGAATGTTGGTGTGTGTGTGTGTGTGTGTGTGTGTTCCCTAAGATCTCAGAAACTACCCGGGAGATTTGACTGAAACTTTCACCGTTTGTTCCTTTTGGTACTGGGAAGGTTAGAGACCAGTTTCAACAAAATCCGATGGGTAGTTATTTTTTTATTTCAATTTTAGACATGATTCTGTCTTTGTAATTTCAATTTAAAACTCCATTTTCGAAGGCTTTCATCAATCCAATCGAGTATTTAGTGTATCAACTCAACTCTCTGTCAGATAGTTGGAATTGCTTGCTACCGTAAATTTGGCGATCTTTTAAATCGCGCCAAGAGCCCTCAATAATGGAAGTTTTTCCCAATAACTATCTCAAGTATAAAGGATAAAAAAGGTATTTGATTAATAGATTAATCTTTTTTTAAAAACAAATGAGATTCAGTTTCATATTTCGGAACTGCTTTAGATTTGTAGAGGCTTAGATGGCATGCATTATTTTCCACGCGAACACTATTTTGCTCTTTATACCTATTGCTGTTTTCAATCAGAGTATGTTACTATATTTTCTCGCCAAACATCCAATCAATGGTTCGTTTTCATGTCCAAACTATTTGCTATGATATACCGCAATGTTGGAAATTATTTTAACGCCTTAAGGAATGGTGTACTTTTTAGCGCCAAATATAATATTCAAATTGATTTCAGATTGCCAAAAAAGTAATCAGCTTCATAGAGAATACCTCAACATTTGGCGACAATTTCTCTTTCACAAAAGTGAGATTACGTAAGTTTCTTTATTTATGGAAGGGATAGGGGTTCAGAATTACCCCAGGTATCCCAAATTAGCTACCAAATTGGCGACTTTTTAAATAGCGTCAAGAACCTTCAATAATTGAAATTTTCCAAGGCACGTTGCTACGCAACTATTTTTGTTTTCGGGAGTAGAAAAAATTATGTGTGTATGATAAATACCTGATTAAATATGTTTCCTTCTCAGACAAACATATTATTGCATGACAGTACTCAAATGCTACCATATTTTTTAAGGTGTTTGCTATTTCAAGTCCGTAATATTTGTCATTAACCGCAATGTTAAAAATTATTAACGACGTACGGAATGGTGGGTAACCCTATATAGAACATAGTTTTATAGTATTAAAGGAAAATGAACTTTTTTATTGAATAGACTTTCTGAAAATTGAATAACTTTATGAGAAGATAACTTTGCTTCATTTAGATTTTTTAAAATCTTTCATCATGCCTATTTTCAACAACGCTTTATAGATTTTTACATCCAAAACACCACGTGAAGACGAAATATACATCTAAGCAGAACAACGTCTGCCGGGTTCTGCTAGTAATTTCTAAAGATGAAAATATATTTTCAACTTCAGCAGATGTAATTGGCAAAATTTGAAGGATTTAAATTCGTCCAGTGCCCACATTTTATTTACTTATTCCTTTTTTTTTTTTAATCTTACTTTTTAATATTGATTCTTCCTCTTCCATGATAGGAAACCATGCTCTTCCGGAGTAAACTTGAACTGCTTCAAACTTATTTATGAGGAAAAAAACGGAAACTGCAAAATTGTTTTGTAACTCAAAAATTTCAGCCGCTCAATCCCATTAAACGCGTGTAGAGCAAAATATGTCTTTAGTTTTTTTAAGCATAAAAACGAGTGAAATATAAATGATTTATTTTTTATTCATCGTAGTTTCTTGTTTAACAGTAGTTTCTTGTACAAGGCATACGGAACGTAATTTTATCTAAAACATATTTTCTGTTTGTTGGTCGGCAAAATTTGGCTGTTTATAAATAAAATGTAATTTTCATGTTTTCGCATTCCGATTTGAAAATTCGGGAATTTAATTATTCCTAATAGTCTCACATGAATATTATCTGCCACTGCCATCTTTTAATATCCCATTCAGTGAAAATAATATTTAAAAAAGATTTTTTTCCGCCGATTAATCGGCCAAGTGGTTGATTATGGCCGATTAATCGGTTCTGTGGTTTAATCAGCGCATCCCTGCTGATTTGTCTATTTATTATTTAACAGAGATGCCGTTGTGTTACAAAATATAATATACAGCTAAATTACATTCCCTAATGAAAGCTAAAGCTTGAAAACGGTCGACTTGGAAAAAATGTTACACTATCATAATATGAAAAAATACCACATTTACTTTTAAATATCGTGGTTGAAATTAGAAACTATGATCATATGTTTTCTTTGTGAATAACAGTTTATAACATTAAAACACTAACTTTGCTTGTAACTTACAGGTTATAAGTTGAAAATCTAATGTATTTGAATATTTATTTCTTAGTTTTCAATGAATGCTTGAAAAAGACAGTTTCAAAAAAAGTTCTTTAGCAATGTTAGTTATTACAGAGTTGATTTGACATGTGAAATATTAGTTTTTATCACGATTGTTTAAACTCACTCAGTATTGTATTGTATTTTGTTGCATTTTTTAAATTTGATCTGAGCAACTTTGTTTTTTCATGAATAAATAATAAATAGGTAGCAATGATAAATGTTTGATTTTATATGGTAATTTTAAACTCTTTAAAAAGACTTTTTTTCCCCAGAAGTAACATTTCTTGTATCAAGAAAATTTATTTATTTTTCCAATTTTGGTTTTTTAAAAAGTAGTTCATTATTGTAAATGAGTTTGTAAAATGGCAAAGCATTTTAATGGGAAAAAGCTTTCTAAATATTATAAAGTGAGATCGTTTAGTTTCATTGAATCAAATAAAATTTATAAGCTCCTGAAAAAAAGGGGATCAACTGTCCCCAGTATCTCCTATTATGTCGTCGCCACCATGCTAAACTAACGAATGTGAAAATTGGCACTTTCCAGGAGAGCCAAAACACTGCATATAACTTATTCCCACCTAACGTGTTCGGTTATTTTCAATTTTTAAACTTTTATAGACAGCTTTAGGTGTAAAACTATCATTCAAAGGTATCATTTTAATTTTAATTATTTGTAAAATTTGAACTTGAAAAACGAACTTGAAAAACGCGATTTTTCACATTCGTTAGTTTAGCAGGGCTCTAGTTCAGCATGGTGCCGACGATATCACAAAAAACATTATTTCTACCGAATAATTTATTTCGGGTGAATATTCGTATCGATAGAGATCTCGAAATTAACTATGTTATTTGAGGCACATTGCATATCAGCAATCCGTAGGGATACGTTTCTTTTCCGACCTTGCAAAGAGCTGATGAGCAGACATGCAATCCTGCCACAACCTACATTGTATCTGATTAAAGTCCATGTTATTGCACTGCATGTCGTACAACACCCAAAAACATCTGTGCCATTTCATCTACCCCATTCACACCTATGCCACCGGACGTCATTAGCACCGCATTACATCTCTCATTAAGTACCAATCACTTACGGATATTAAAAACCGAAACCAAAAAGCAAAACTCGCTGCTACCGACCACAATCTGTTCCCCACCCAGAGACAGACGACTCATTAAGTAATTGACCACCGCGGCACCCCCAGGCAGACACACAAACAGACAGACACGCGGACGGAAGCACTTGGCTATCAACGATTTACGGCCGCAGACTCAATAATTCAGGGAGACCTGCCCGCAAAAGGCAATAGCAAACAAAAGGTGAACGCAATGGCCCTTGTTTGCACTGTGGCAGTAGTCAGTGGGGTGTGGGCCCTCTTCTTGCTAATTGAGTGCCCATTGCTCGTGATGAGCAGTCGGATAGCTCGAAACCGAGGTAGCACAGCCCCACTGGGAATAACGATTCTTCCGGTGGTGGAGGTTGCAAATGTGGATTGGGTTGGCGAAGAATATTGGCGGTATTCAGCTTCGAGTGTCAAATAGGAAATGTAAAAGATGTAACTAGAAGTTTGCCTATCTTCACCTACTTACTTGTGAAAGTAAAAGAAAGAGTGACAGTTTCAGGGACGTCATTTTGAATTTTTCAGGGGGGGGGGAGGGGGGCAAAGGGTGCATACACAATGTGAAATTTACCAAAAAGTGGCAAAAACCACGCCCACTTATATGCCAATACATTGATTTCCCAAAGTCGGGGGGGGGGGCAATTGACCCCCCTCCCCCCTAAATGACGGGCCTGGACCGTTTTGAAGAAGACTCAATGCAGCTTAAAAGTATTGTTAAAAAAAGTCAAAAATAAGTAAAATAATTGAATACATATCGAAGAATTAAAAAATGGACAGTAGGGTTTTGAGGTGAAGAAAATGGGTATCTGTCGGTCTACCTGACCCGAAACCCAATATCTTTTGAGTGAAGAGTCCGATTTGAAAAAACCTTTTTTTGTTCGAAAAATTTCAGTAAGGACACATGATTCCCAAATTTAATTTTTTGATGTGAAAAATTTCTCATTCAATTTTTAACAGTTCAAAAAACTTAGCGCTTAAGAAAAAACTTAAAGTCAATATAGATCCCGAAACAACAGGCATATTTGCTTCAAATAAACTTTGTTGAAAAAAGGTCTTGTTGAAGAACATGTAGGGGAGACCGGGGCAAGATGACGATGCTAAGAATCGTTGCTTATTATTCACTCATTTTTAAAGATGGTAAAATTATTTTTATATGAGGCGTTAGAGTAGTCCTTTGTAGCCTAAAATATATTACCAATTATTTTTTGAAATTAAAAAAAAGGTGTGATTTTCTTATGTTTTCATAACCTTAACAATTCGTCATCTTGCCCCAGTACCGGGGCAAGATGACTTTCGCCTTGGGGCAAAATGACGACTCTATAAAAGGTGTGAAATTTTTATCTTTTAAATACGTTACATGGTTTAACAATTGATAAATGTGTTTCTACATTTTAGAAAGCATTAAATTAAGCATTGTAAAGTAATGTATATATACAAGGGTTTAGTAGTGCAGCTAACAATAGTCGCAAATAAAAATGCCATTTTCATAATTGGAACAGTCCTCATGCCACCACTCTTGGCGTTTACAGCACTGGATCCATTCTTCTGTTGGAGGATCACAATATTCCTCTTTACAAGCAGGACATCTTATTACATCATCCTTTGAAGTTCATGCCACTGGGTTGCTTGTTCTGATTTTTTGTGACTTCGGGCTAAGGGAACGAAGTTTGAGTTTTCTTACCCCTTTTTTTGCTTCACGTTCTACTGTCCTCTGTTTTTTTAGACAATCCTTTTTCTCTTCCTTCTAGCAGTTCTTTGACGGGTGAGCTCGTAAGGATACTTGAACTCATTTTTTTGTTTTTCCTTTTTTCGCCACATTGTAGCGCTTTTGGCAATAGCTTTAAATCAAAAACACTTAAAAGCTTCTTTTCTGCACTGGAATCAGAATTTGTCATCAAGTCTGTATCTACTGGATGTCTTATATGTGTTTTTTTTTACTAACAGGGTCTGGGGGTTAGCCCTATTATTTTCACTTCCCTCTTTAACAGCATCAAGATCAGTTGTTTTTGAAGCAGTGAAATCACGATCGCTGGAAAAATACAAGAGAATTATGCGGCTCGATCCCACATTCTTGAAAACCTCGAACTGCATTTGCAATTGTTGCGGCTTTAAAATAAGCTATGCTCAAAAGTTCACCAACATTTTTATCTGTGATGGTCTGCCCTGGATGAGTGACCATATAGTTATCACATGCTTGACTATAATAATTTTTCAATGGGCCGAAAAATGCCACATCAAGAGTTTGGAGACGATGTGATGTATGGGGAGGCAACCCAACCTTGATAATGAATTTTTCTCTGCAATATAATATAGCCTGCAAAGTTATGTGAGATTTATGATTATCAATGATCAACAGAACAGGAGATTCTTTGTTTGATTTTACTTGTTGATAAAAGTGCTGCATAAAAGAGAAAAAAGTATCCTCATTGCTCCAGCCATTATCACTACAGTGACCTACAGTTCCTGGTGGGGCTTTCTCGATCAGTTCAGGACGCATTCGTTTTCTGGAAAAAACCAGAAAAGGTGGCAGGTAAAAGCCAGTGGCGCTTATGCAACAAATTATTGTTACATTCCTTCCTCTTTTTGCTGAAACAATCTGCGAAACTCTTCTGGATCCTGTAGGACTGATTACTATAGGCAGCTTATTAAGCACAGTGGACAGACCTTCAGGTACGTTAAACGCCTTTGCGGCAGCCAAGCAGCTCATACGTCCTTCTTTAACTTTTTCAAGAGCTGACACCATAGAATCTTTGCTCCATTCTCCTCTTGAGGATTTCTTCTTGTAATGTCGAACCATATCTGAAATGTCATTATATGTATCATTAACAAACAATTAGCTTGCTCTTCGGAAAAGGGGGGGGGGGAATGAGGGACTTAGTATAATATATTATTATATTCATTAGTATACATATTAGTATAACTATAAATAAGCATTTGAAGAACTTAATAGAAGGGGCAACATAGTTAGTTTCATAAATTCCGAAACATGGGGCAAGATGACAAGCTCGTCATCTTGCCCCGTGTTTCGTTTTGTCATCTTGCCCCAGACTGCCATTTTTGAAGAATTCGTATTTATTTCCATAACAAAATGCTTTTATTTGGTGTTTATTCATGTAAATAGGTAGAATTTAAACTAAGGTATACATTAATACTAATGAGAAGCAATACATCTTACCTGTATTTGCATCAGAGCTTATTTGCACATGGATAAAAGTTAGATCGCGGTAGCGGTAAACCAGAACAACTTCAGAACTGCCTTGCAAATGGTGATTTTAGCGACTTTATACTATTGCTGAACAAAGAATAGATAGAAGAATCTCTAATGACCAGTTGAGGCTGCTACCTAGCGGGAAATGAAAAAAATACGAAATTCGTCATCTTGCCCGGCTCGTCATCTTGCCCCGGTCTCCCCTATAGAAAATAGTATTTTGATTTATCCTTTGTAATGGTAATTTCTGAACGATTAATTTTTTTTAAACATTAATGGCTGTATGAAAAATTACTTGTTGGTGACAAACAATTGAAAAAAGTGAGCACCTTTTGAAAGATCATCAGTTTTTTGTTAACAACGCTTTAGCGGTAGCGAACGAAATTTGGATTTCAACGTGCTGAGAGGTTAAGCGAAAAGCAATGATTTAAATGCAGTAATCAATGTTTCTTGATGAGTGAAATGCCTCAACAAAGTCATTTAACCAAATCAGAAGATTGGACAGTAGTTGGTTGTTTAGGCCAAAAAAAAGTCGAAGTAGCAGAAGCCACATTGTGTGGTTTTCAGAACCTGAAACTGATTTTAAAAGACTAAAAATGTAGGTTAGAAAAAGGACAAGGTCGTAGACGTGGAATAATTCTTGAAAAAGATCAATAACGCAGGTCTGCGATGAAAAAATTGTTGCATATTTAACTGTTGATTTCAACAGTATTTTATGCTCTGATTACGGAAAAAATTCCATCACCCTCAGATAAGTCACAAATTTAGCAAGAAATTTGCTTATTTTTAGGGTTTTCAGGTTCAATATGCTCAAGATTTTTCAATATTATAGCCTATATAAGTGTTAAATTTAGTTTGAAATATAGAGATTACATGGTGAACATATTATTAAACAATGTGAGCACGTTACTTGCAAAAAAAATGTTTTTATTTATTTATTTGAATAAGACAATAAATCTAAACTGGGAAAACACATTTCCAACTAAAACAAGACAATTATCACTCAATTTGCTCCCTCCTATTCTTACTGTCCACTAGGCGTGATTATGAAGAATGTGGTGAGCCGTGAAATTGATTGCAATCAGTGACTCAGTGTGGAGCTATAGCCATTGTGGTATACAGATCTGACAGTTTTGTTCTCTTTTGAAGAAATGGCTAAAAGAGGATAAGTCAACTCTCCTAACTGTTTCTGTTATATTAGTGGGTCTTAACGGTCAAGAAGCAACAAAGGAACATTTCTAATTTTGTTAAGGTGTATTTAGCATAATTTGGTTAAACTAGGGGACCAAGATAAATCTTGGGCTCCCCGTATAGTGTATTCTGTGTGTTTGGAAGAACTGAGACAATTGTTTCAAGGTAAGAGGAAATCACTTCGTTTTGGATTACCCATGATTTGGAGAGAGCCTGAAAATCAGTGATGACTGGAATTTTTGTTCTTTAGTGCAAGGTTTCAATTTGAAAATTAGAAAAAAAAATTCATACCCAATCAACATACGTTCGGCTATTCGCCCTGTTCCTCATGGACCTGACTTGCCTAATTCCTTCTCAAAGACTTATATAAACTTTGCAACACATGTCCATCACTTTTATGCTCTTTTTAACTAGGTTTGATTATTTTTCTGCTTTTACTTTGTTAAAATAAAATAAAAAAATCGAAATAATTCGTTTTTTTTGTACTTTTTTCAAAAACTTCAACTTTATTTTGTAGGTAAGCCTTACGTGATAGAAAAAAACCAATGCCATTTCTGAAATCAGCGCAAAAAAGTACATAAAGATCAGTTAACTAAATCAAAACAATTTTCAAAAAGTGTGTTTTTGCAGACCTGTGTAATTAACGTCAACGACTCAGGGATACCGAAATCTGGATGCCTCTTTTCTTTAACAGCACTTTCACTCGGTTCGGCTACTAACACCACAATTTCGCCTCGAACTCTCCGAAGTTGGATCCGTGCTGTACTCATGTATGCTCATTGTCAATAGTATGTGTTGCGTTAGCAACAAAGAAATAATTCATATTTCATATTATATTAGTTTATACTGTGTTGTTTTTGGCACAATAAGAGTGGAATTTCATCATGAAACGAAAGTAATATGACGGAAGTTACGGTTGGATTGAAGTAATAAATCGAAGCTGTCTGTTTAAGTTTAAACCAGGCCTAAGCAAAAGCAACTTTTTAACCTTTTGCTGTAGTCCGTTCCTAACATTTCTCCTAAAAACGTTTTATAACAGATTTGCAAGAGGTTGTAAAATCTTAACCTTTAGGATTTGAATCACATAGCTTGTCCCTTGACTTTTAAGATCTCTCCACTTTATTGTAGCAGTTTTTTTTTTTAACATTAAGATTATTATTATTATTGTATTTTTTAACATCCATCTGTAACGCCAATTAATAAAGTTGCAAGTATTTGAAATCGATTCATTTTTTAATAACAATTATATTTCAATGTATCCTCTTTGTTACTCACAAACTAGTTTAAAACTAATTTCACGGTATTGTACATTAGGAGCACAGCTGCCGCTAAGTGGTAGGTACACTATATTGCCGAAAGTATTGGAGCAGTTGCAGAAGTTTACAATTAAAGAATTTCTCGAGAAACGAGAGAATAACTGTTCAGTAACTTGTTTTTTACATAAAAGGTACATGTTTCAGCTAACATTTTTCAATAATCATTAAATCCCCGTGGATTTAGAGGACCAGCAAGAAGTTGAAGAAAAAAAGTTTTTTTTTGATTATGGGTCATTCCGACGAAAATGGTACAAATCATGTCTGAAACTCTTTGCTTAAGATTATCAATTTAAATAATTTCCACCAACTAATCATATATTTTTTAATTGAGTTTTCATTTATTTGTGTATAATGAATTGTAAATAACTAGTACATGACTCGTTTATGAAATAATTTTAAATATTTTGATCACTTTGTTTAACAGAGTGGACATATAACAGAGTGGACCAATAAGCCTTTAGAAATATCTGTATAATCACAAAGAAAAGTTAGAATCACAGAACAAGTATAAAGTGGAATAAACAGCCTAAAACTGTAAGTCTGTCTGCAATTTCAAGAAAAAAATCTTATTTTTTTTCATCATGAAATTGGCTCTAACATAGTGGACATCCAACAGTTCAAATTAACTATCATAAGAAAAGAATTAGGCTCACCCTGGTTGTTGACTATATAATTCAATGTAGCAAGCTAATCACGGCAATTATACTACCTATATTTTTTAAAAAATGTATCAGATTGAATGCAATTGTTTGTTTAATTTCCAAAAGGCATATAACAGAGTGGGTATTCGAGTGGACTTCGAAACATAGAAAAACTAGGGACATGGATAAATAACAGTGTTTTTTGGGGATTTTTTTTCTTTTCATTTGCGTAATAATCTGCAGAAATGGTGTCAGAAGCATCTTTTGTGCAGTGCAGTGTAATTTATTTTATTGTTACATTTCAGTTTAATTTTAAATGATATTTAAAACTCTAGCAATTTGAAGCTGAGACACTTCATTTTCTCCTTTTTCTGACAAAGATAGTTTTTTTGTGTCATTTCTAAATGGATTATACCTAATCAATTGATACTTGATGGCACAAAATTAAATGGAGAACCAATAAAAAGTACACTTAATGGATGGTGGTTATTAAAATTGATTTAAAAAAATTCTAAATTCTCGGACATGATTTGTACCATTTTCGTCGGAATGACCCTTCTCTTTTATCGTAAATGTCTGGGAATGGGCTGTAGCTTTCAGAAATTGGTTTACTTACTATTTACAATAATTTTATAGATTTTTACAGAAGTATTATTTGTATTCATGAAAATACGGGCATTTCTTTTGAAAATATGAATTTTATTCAAGTGCTTCGAGAGTTTTCTGTCAGAATTTACCCAACTTTCCGAAAATTTAATGTTATAAAAAAAAAACACATTATATTGAAACTTAAAATAAAAATTTTGAAAATTCGATAAGATATAAATACTTAAAGTGATTAATTTCTCTATATGCGCAAAAGTTAGCAATAAATAACTATCGAAATGTCGTAGCCACTAACATGTGGTAGTTCTTGAAAAATGTTCAATTTAAAAGCAAACATATTCAATTGAATATAACTTAGAACGTTTTTCGTTAACTCGCTTAGTATGTTTAAAATAAAGTTTCCTTTCTGTCTTTTTTTTAATGCTGCAATTTTTAGTAGTTTCTTTAATTTTTTAATATTTCAACTAAGCACATTTTTTTAATACATTGATAATTTATTTTTTTATGCTTTCTCCATGCATTGTGGTATAACTTTTATACGATCTTCTCTCAATTTATCAGTGCTTTTCTTGTATGATCTTTGTTATTAAAGAAAATCCTGAAACTTCTGCAAAATTATTGCATTTCAAGCACAAAGAAATCAAAGCATAGAAATTTGAAAAAAAAAAAAACATTTAACGAAAGAAAACAAAGGGGAAAAAAGATGTTTCAAAAATGGGGGGGGGGAGCAATGTTTTAATACCTGATTGCAATCCTTGTTTGAAAAAATATTTAACTTTTCAGAAACAAATTCAAAAACTTTTCTCTGATATTCTCTTTTAATTTATTTCCGTTTTTTTTCTTTCCTTCATTCTTTTTTTTTTTTTTTGCAAAGAACGAAGAAAATATTACTTCATCAACTCCATGAATAGCCAAATGTGGCAACCTTCCTCGATATGAAGCCCTCCATCACACCAACAGGTTCGCGGTCGCTAATGGAGCGTGGCTCTTTTTCGAGTATTACACATAATTCTTTACAACTACATTAATTCACTCCGTCACCCGAGCTCCCCCAACATCGGTTGTTATAAAGACACATGTTTCACTTTTTATTGATTCATATCCCCCTCCCCTTCCGCTAGAATACACACAGATACAAAAAGCTTCGCTCCCGTGTTTGAAAGGGAAAGTGCGTTTTAGTAGAGAGCTTAAATTTTTCAGTTAAAACCGCAATTTAAAATGATTAAGAGTTTGTGTTGATTAATCATAATGATGCTTGAATGTTTGTTTTTTAAAATATCAGAAAATATTAAGGATTCAAAGTGCGTGGGGACTTAAGCTTATCCATTTAGTGAAAATGAGATAATTAGTACTTTTTAAATATCAAGGGGTTACAGAACCTCAAAAGTGACCAAACGACCAAAAAAATTTTATTGCTTAATTCAAAAGTAAAAGTTATTTAAAACACTAGGAAAAAATAGCATTACTCTAGCTGAATTATTTGAAAAGTTATGAGTGACTTTAGGGCCTGCACGCAATGTGTTCTAATGGAAAAGCAAAACTTTAAAATGCTTTTTCTCGATGATCACTTTTTAGTGTTTCCTGTTACTGGAAACGCAAAGGAATTTTTCCTATTAAAGGTACAACTTAAAAGCAATATTTTTTGCAATCAGCATAATATATTTAACAAAACTGTGCATTGAATAAGCATTTTATAAATTACTAAAATTTTTACAGCTTGTTAAACCTTTAAAAACAAATTTTTCTAATATTTTTTACATAATAGGTCACAAAATATTTTCAAATCAATATGTAAGAAAATGAATGCACGGATTTTTAGAGGTAATTCTCGCTATCATTTAGCAAAAAGAAATTTTAAAATAAGTGCAAAAACAAAAGAGCCTTAGGGTTTTCAAAAAATTGAAATTGTCCTTAATTTTTCAAATTTTCAAAAAAAGTGAGCAAAATTTTTAATGTTTGAAAATGAAATATTGATTGTTAAATAAGTGCAGAAACAAAGGTTTCGAAGAATTACGCTTTTCACGTAAATTAAAGAAAATTATTAGAAAGGTACTGTAACCCCTTAACCCATTAATGCATAACATTTTTTTCAAAGATATTTTATATACTGGTTACAAATAGTGTTTAATGGACAGGAAGAAAAATCATGTAAAAAGGAATTTTTAATTAAAAAAAGAAAAATCGTTCTTAAAAAGGGACGCTAGGCACTAGAGGATACATATATTTTTTGCTATTTTTTTCCTGCCTACGATATAATATTTAAAAAGACATTAGAAAAAAAGCAATAATTAGCATAAACTGGGAAGCTGGGAATAATTTAAAAAAAAATAGTTTTTTGTTCTTGAGATTGTGAACGATGTAATTCTTGATAAGTATCATAATAAAACTGTTACAGAACATACTTTACAATAGTTATGTGCTGCAATTTGTTAATAATGAATTGAAACAACACCAAAATAATAACTGAACACTATTATTTGGTTGAAATGCTCATTTTTGGAAAATTCAGATACACTTTTTGGACCGTCCCTAAAAAGGGACACTAGGCATTAATGGGTTAAGTTTGCTATTTAGAAATTAATTTATACATATTTTGCTTTGTTTATGAGGCAAAAATAAGGTAGACAGACCAAAGAATAAACACTAATGTGCAATTTAATTTTCAAAAATTCAAAATATCTTTGAAAACTAGCATTTGACAGATGACAGTTAAAAAAATTTAATGTATGGTATCATTTTTTAAGGGAGGAGGGGGAGGTTACTGCTCTACGTCGGATATTTTGATGGTAACAAATAAGAAAAAAAGCATAATAAATACCCTCTAACAGTGTGAAGAAACAGTATTTTCTAGTGATTCGCTTTTTGGAAAGGTATAGAATGGAAGTTACTATGTACTGTTAATTCGTCTGAGGAAAAACTATTTAAACCTTATTTTAAAGGAGAAAATTGTTGGTTGTTTTAGGCTTTTATTCATTGAAAGCAAGGTGTCCTTGTGCCTCGGAAACCAGTGACTGCAATTTTTTGCTGATTTATGCATTTCATACATTGCTTAGTTATCTTTTTCATTTCAGTGCAAAAGTATTTATTTCTGAAAGACGATGAATCCAAAATATGGATGACCAATAAACAACACAGTTAATCAAAGAAAAAAACACAAGAAAACATGAAACATTAAACAAAAAATAATAATGATAATGATAATAATTTAAAGAGTCAGGATATTACATCCAGAAAAGCTTGATTTTAAGAAGCCTAACAAGCTTTATTTTATTTCGTTTGTAGAGACCATGTGATATCGCACTCTGCAACATTAAGAAATATTTCACTTCGATGATATTGGGTAAAACTAATTCTCCACAAAGTAAAGCTCTACATAAGTAAATCATAGCCGCTAGTGTTCTTTTTGTTCTTTTTCTTGAGAAATTGCTTTTTTTCCACTTCAAAAGCTTGCTTTTTTATTCGCATCACCCAGAAATACTTAAGCGCTGAAACGCAGTCCGAATTAAAATAAAATTATGTTAAGAATTCCTAATATTCTCAATAAGTTTTATTTTATGATTCTAATAACTAGCTGATTTCCCTCTGATAGTCAAAACCATTGAGTTTCAGGTATCATTATTTAGCCTTTAGTATTAATTATGGTATTAAGTATACTTTATATCTGCAAAGAACGTTACTTTTATCTTTAAAAAAATTCTCAGAACGACTTCAGATTTCGGTTGTACTTCAATTACTTACGAAAAGAGGGTGACTAAAAAAATATCATGTCGCTAGCGGCAACTTCAAGGAACCAGGTTGTACAACAACCAAGGATAAAATTACTGACGAGAAAATGAATGTCACTGTTCTAAAAGCATGGGGTGCTTTGACATTTTGAAACTCTGCCACCACTCCACTCTGCATTTCGGAATGAAACAAGTGAAAAATTACAGTCGAGCTTGCTTATTAGAATATCGGTGAAATGAAGAGCCGGCTTAAATAATGTATTTTCAATGTTTCCAACTGATATAATGCATTATTTTTGTCCCGGATTATTGAATATCTCGCTTTTTTTTAATATTTTTTCGTGGCAAAATGGCTATTCCATTGATCGGGCTCGACTGTATAATCTCGGTCTCGACTGATATCGAGCACCCCACGCTTTTAGAACAGTGACCTTCATTTTCTCGTCAGTAATTTGATTCTTTTGTTAAGAATTATTTTTTTACTTTTCAGTTTGATTAAATCTAAAAGCGTGTATTTTAGTTTTTGAAAACTATAGTTTATCTTTATCCCAAGTCCACTTCAAGAACCCTGCTTCCTCCCAGAAATCCCGAAGCCCAGAAACCTCAGCCTGCTCTCCCCAAGACTTCCATCCCCGCATCCCGGAGCAAAAGGACGGTATCCATCGGTTGTAGCAAAAGAGCACAGAGTGACTCCACAGAATCGTTACACATCGATACACGGAACAGTCGGTTCTCTCTCCCCTAGAAAACCCCCGGAGGCCAAAATCATCGACGATGGGAAGCGACGGGTCGCCAGCCAAACAATCAGCGGCGTTCCCCAGTGGCGTGAGAACCTTCCCTGCCCTGCACCGCCCCTGAGGAAACTTGGGGGCCGTGCCTAGTTCTGTGCCGAAGCCGGGAGTGGAATTTTAAAAGTTTACGTCACTGGCTCTGCTTCTTGCTTTTGCTTTACTCTGATGCTTTTTACTTTTTTTTTCAGGAACATTTTTGTGGAGATAACCACGGATTCTTTTATTTCGTAGAGCGTAAAATCTTTAGTCTATTTTTGACTAAAGAAGAAACAAGTTTTCTTCGTGATTTAAAAATGCTCTTTTAGTGCTTAAATTAAAAAAAATAGTTTCTAAATTTTAATTGAATGCTTTTAAAATTTTCTTAGGATCATTTTTCTCCCTCAGTTAATCATCGCTTCAATTCTGATTTTTTCATTTCATATTTATCTACGTTTTCTTCAAATGAGTAAGCTCATATTTTTTTATCTTCTTTCCGTGTGCGCAATCAATCCCTTTCAAGCATTGTTCTGTTTAAGGATAACTCCATTTTTTTGCGATTGCTTGTTAGTGTAGCCCCCGCCCCGCCCCGCCCCGCCCCTCGACAAGAGTTTTTAGCAGGTTTTTTCTTCCGTTCTAATTATATGTACAAGGACATTTCATCCTCTGGATAGTTATGAGCTTAATATCTTTACCTGTATCCTTCCTGTAACATGTCAAGCTAATTTTTCGTCACCAATACTGTATATACTGTATAATATCTATGGGATAATTTTTATTACGGCTCACGAAGGTCAATAAATTTAAAGTGATGAGTATTTTTAACTAAAACCCAGATACTATCTAACTGGATTCTTTCTTCTTTAATACTTGTAGTTTTAGCAAACCTAACCTGGCAGCCTCATAATGCTGTGATTTGGATCTATTTCGCTTTTACAATGCTGCCAGATTAGATTTGCCCCAATTACAGAGTAATATCTATTAATTCCAGATGCATTTCTTTATTGCTTCAGTTTATTTTTTTCGAGGCATTAAAATTCCCGACGAGTGTTTAAAGCGTGAATCATATGGTTATTATCAGAAGTAAAAAAAAAAAAAAATATGTTTGGAAACATGTGTCACGAAATTAAATTGGTTTCTAGTTAAAGAAAAGCTAAATTTATATTTTTGTTCGTGTTTGAACTTTTGATTTTGTTTTGCATTTTCTTCTACAAACGCAATGCGTCTTCTTCTTTGATTAAAATTGGCTAAAATCTTGTTTCTTGGCAAGTAATTCAAAAAGATTTTATTAATAATAAAGAGAAAATGTTCCCCTTTAAGTTAAAATTCTAGAAACATTATAATGTTTTTGGATAAAACTTCGAATAATTATTTTATTTTTGAATTAAGACAATTATAAAGTACAGTTTCAATAAAAAATCTCAATGCAAAGATTAAAATGTTTAATACTATTTAAATGCACGTGTGACGTAAACAATGTATTTTTGTTCAGTCTCTTCGTATTATTGACATTGATTACGTGCAACCTTTTTTATTTAAATATCAAAGTGAGTATATTTAAAAAGAGTGATTGGATTACAATTAAAAATACGTTGACTTCCAGCACTGCTAATGAGAAAAAAAGGAAAGGCAGACATTTGAAGCCGTAATAATAAATAAGAGAAAAAAGAATTTGTTCAAAAATAAACCGGAGACTACTTTCTGGTATAAAAACATAGCTTTTTTTGTGTTTTAACATGAGTATAGTGTTTGTTTTTTGTTTTTGTTTTCAAAATTTGAATTAGTTTACTTATGGTGAAAGAA
Source organism: Uloborus plumipes (assembly GCA_038373865.1). Taxonomy (NCBI): domain Eukaryota; kingdom Metazoa; phylum Arthropoda; class Arachnida; order Araneae; family Uloboridae; genus Uloborus; species Uloborus plumipes. The sequence goes on from JAXGGA010005853.1 coordinate 24,074, forward strand.
AGTCTCAATTAAAATAAGAAATCCTCATATTGATAACGTTAAAAACGAGGAATCGAAATGAAATGTTTGCATTGTTGTAATAAATTATACTACTATAGTATATAAAAAAAGCTAGTTTTATGATTTCTTTTTCAAATATTTTAAGTAATAAGATCTTGTAAAATAATTTTACTTTTAATCACAAGTAAACGGCCAATTTGACTTTATTTCTTTATTTCTCTTCTAGTTTTACTAACATGCATTTTTCTAAGTTCGGAATTCGAAGTTAGTTCTAAACTGTTGTTATTATTTCAATGAGTTTTAACGCTTAGATAGAAATGAATCTAATTAAAACTATAGAAGATAATTATGTAGCTAAAGTTAAAGACACCTCGTTTGAAATTTGTTTTGCAATTACAGCGGCATTATTCGAAAAGATAGAAGCAAGTGAAAAGTACCCAAATATGGCCATTTTCAAAGCTTTTTATTGAAAGTATTTACTAAAAAATACTGGCATATTATCACCGAAAAGAAAATAATACTCTAAACACATTATATTGAGGAACGCGCTTTTATTAAAAATAAATTATATATTTCCTCTATTTGGGAAAATGACAAGAAAAATCTCTTTATAGCGAGGAAATATCTCACTACATATTGAAAAGGTTCATTCATTGTAAAATACACTTCCTAAATTTTAACTGAACTTTACAAAGTATTTCGAGTAACTTAAGTGAAAATGAAAAATTCTTAATGCTATTAATGAACACTTTAAAGAGATAGTACTTTCGAAAATCGCAATTTATCTGTACCGTATTGCCTCATCAATGGTTGCTTATCTTCGACACCAATTTATTAAAACACACACAAACACACAAACATACACAATCAAATTCAAAATTAACGAATAATTCGTTCGGAAACGAAAAAGGAAATTTTTTGAAAGAAACTCAGTATTTCTAAATGTTTTTACTAGAGGTTTCATTTTCTGTTTAAGTTGCTAAGCATTTATTTTCGTTTTTCCTGTAATTTTATAATTTTAAACCATATTTTATACTACATTTTTGCACATGTCATCATGTTTTGCGACCCTGTAGTAAAACTTTTGTACTACAGTTTTAAAATTCAAACGCTAAAATATAAATCCAATACCTTGAACTTGAAATATGTGTGTGCGTTTGATAAATGCAAATTTAAACAGAAAATTAATTCTTAAACTTTTTCTGAAGATTTTAGGCATAATCGTTTTTGTCAAATGTAACATGTCAATTTTGTTTGATAAAGGCACTTAGCAGTAGCTTTCAGCTGAACTTCTTTATTCGATGCCAGAAAGATTATAATGGGATGCTTTTTTTTAGACAATAAGCGCAAAACCTCGATTTTGTGCCCGGCAGTAGCTTTAGCAGCTGTTTTTTTTTCTTTTAGAATGAGAAGCAAATTTGCTTACTACCAATACAAAAAACCAGTACCCATGATATATATTTTTATTTAAGAATTATCAATCGCTGGAAAAGAAACTTTTTGCATTTGTAGCAGACATTTTTGATTCTGATCTATTCTCATTAAACTCTCTCAGATCTGTAAATGTACTTTTACCTTTTGCCTAGTTGCTACGTTGTGAAATGCAAACGTGCATTCGCTTTGTTTTCTACCGTGCTTTTCCGTAACAGTAAAAAAAGTCAAAACAATAATAATTAAAGCGAAATGAAATGAAAAAAAAGCAAGTTTAACCTAAAAAATGAACTTTATTTGCTTTAACGACAGTACTACAAGAACTTAAATGGGTTTTAAAAATAAATTTACTGGAATATTGTTAAAGAAAAATATAATTTAAAAGTAGATTCTTCAAACGGAGAGCACAAGTATCCATCTATACAGCTGCTTTTCTCTTTTGCCTCTCTTTTTCACTGAATTCCCGCCCCCCCCCGCTCCCATTTTTTTCTGAGTAATGTAACGAGAGGGACATCGTTGTTTGAAAGGTTTGCCTCCGTTCATAAGAGTCATTTTTTAAGTTTGCAAAAAACATGAGTGCGGTTTCAAATGGTTAAGAAAATAATAGTAGGAAATTTACGTTGTATGTGGATTAAAAATGAGATCGTTTGTAAGCCTTTATCTAAACAATAGAATTTGCTTCGTAAAAATTTACTTAAAAGTCTTTAAAGACTTAGTAAAAAGGGTAAAAAAACTTTTTTTTTCAGTTTAGTTTCTAAACATTACGAAAATATGTTTAATATCGGTGTCAACTGAAAGTAAAGTCTTTATTTATTTTTAAAAACAAATACACTATTGAAACTACAAATATTGAACTAAAACAACTGATGACATTCTATTAAACGCAAAATGTTCATGATAATGCAACTGTTTTAAAGTGTTTTTTCTACCATGGACTACTTTGCCTATAGCGTCTAGAAATTTAAAGGAGCAGTAGATTTTGTTTTGATAGTTGGTAATTATCCAATAAGTACTAGGGCCGTACTAACTTCGAATTAATTTGAAGTTGTACTTTTGTCGCTAGTTTGAAATGAAAGAAAAATTGGAAAAGTTCAGACAATTTCGCTTAGAATCAATGCAAAACATAGGACAATATGCTTTTGAAGAAACATCTATACATCTTGTCCTAATTTAGCGAAAATCTTTTGATGTCGTTCAGATGTCTTTTTTTTTTCATCGAAGAACAAAAAGTTCATACAAACTAATTTAAATTTTATCTTATAGATGCAAAACAATTTCTTTATTTACGGGGTTTTTTTTTATTTCTAACCGTCCAAACCAGGAAAATGTTACAGTAAAATTTTTGAAGTAAATTTTGATCTCATTTGTAAAATGCTAATATAAGATGTATTGAAACATTTTTTTTTCGTATTAGATTATGCATCTAATAGATGAGGTAATTTTACTTAGAGTTGGACAGAAAAGAGTCGAGTCATTCAAATTGAATTTTGATTATTGAATATAAGATTTAGAAATTGTTGTAATGTTTTTTTTTAATATAAATTTCTCAAGTATACATTTTCAAGTTTCAGATTTAATGTAACTTTCAGTAATTAAAAATTGCTTTAAGAGCATGTGCTTTAGTGGTATTTTGCAAGTTCACTATGACAAATGATGCTGATGACTCATTTTATTATTTTTTAAAAATATTTTGAAAAATTTATGAACCTGTATTGTTTGAAGATATTTAATATTTTTAAATGAAGCCAGAATTCGAACCCGAAACTTCCCCATCTGTTCAGATATCTCTGACCACTAGACAAGGTGACCGACGACCTATGAAGTAATTTTCCCTATTTTCTCTCTTTAAGCATGAATAAAAGGATTTCCTGGAACTCCCATTGGTGTCTTTAATAATTAAAAAAAATATTTTTTAATAATGTTTTTCCATAACTTTTATATTATCATTAATGTTTAAGAAATACTCAGCTGCTAGGATAAGGTAAAGTAAAAGTCTGATCTTCAAGGTATTAGAAAATTTTCTGACACAAACAGAGGCAGGAAGCAATTTTCTCTGTTAATTTGGAGACAGTCCCTTTCTTTAAGAATTAATGTAGGGATTTCATGCTGAAATAATTTTGAAACTCGTATTTTTTTTAAAAACGTTGTTTTTAAACATTTTCATCTTACCATTTGTAGTTTTAAAAAAATACTGTGAAAAATACTCAGAGCTGCTAAGATACGTTGAGGGAAAATTTCGGTCTTCAATGTGTTAGGAAATCTTTTAACTCGGGAGCTGACCTAAGGAGTGATTTTCCCCACCCATTTGGAGCCGATCCCTCTTTTCAAGCATTAACCCATTTATGCCCAGTAGCCTAAAAACGGGACGCTTGTTAGTTACTGCATACAAAGACCTGTAATGGGTAAATCATCTTACTAAAGCTGTTTTTCACAAGTTAAATAGTCCTTCTTCTTGAGAAAACCAGTTAGAGCCACTATTTGAACATCAGAGTTTATTTATTGTCAGCATATTGTGTATTTTCAGACAAATCAGTCACACAACGATCCAGCATGGGTAGCCACAATGATTTGATTAAAATTGATCACAGATGCCTTCTGTAATGTTACTTTGCAAAAGTAGAGTCAAGTAAGGTCGTATTTTGCTCACTTATCTGCCCAGTGTCCCATAAACAGGACGTTAAATAACTTAATATAAATGGCAACGGCGAAGCTAAAAATGTATGTAAATCATTCCAAGTAAGAGTTTTAAGCAGATAAAAATTGAAAAAAAATTGTTAAAAAAACTTGGGCATAAATAGGTTAATAGAGGGATTTCTTGTTGAAATAATTTGAGTAAACTCGCATATTTTTTAACAATATTATCTTTTATTACTTTCGTTTTACGATTCGTAGTTTTAAAAAACTGCTCTGAAAAATACTCAGCTGATTAGATAATTTTAGTGTAAGGTCTATCCTTCTAGGCAGTGGCGTATCCAGGAATTGATTTTGGGGGGGTGCACATCAAACATCGACACTGTGAAGAGAAAGGAAAAAAATCAAGAAATACGGTGAAAAATTTAAAAACGCAGTATTTCGATTTAATTTTTTCTATTGAATATTGCTCAAAGATTTTTTTTTTCACAAAAATGAATGTCATGCAAGAACAATAAGGCGCGGGTACATCGCTCATTTTCCTCTTACATTTCCACAATTACAGAGAAGAACAATTAGTTTTGCTTCTTATTGTCGAAAACAGAAAATAATATGACAATATTTCAGTGTCCATAAAGTATTTTCATTGAAAAAACCTGAAGCATATTTACATGAAGGTTACATGTTTTTTTCAAAATTCGATGCCACCATTTTTTATAGTCTTGCAAAATCTTGGGGGGTGCATTGGTCCCTTGGCACCTCCCCTGGATACGCCACTGCTTCTAAGTGTTAGAAAATCTTTCAACCCAGGGAAGTGACCTAAGACGTAATTTCCCCCATCCATAAGGAGACAATCCCTCTCTCCAAGAAAACCTGAAGGCGGTTTGAGGAGAGAGCGCAGGCCAAAAGCACGTCCACCCAGTCTTTCAACCACGGAGAGGTCTTGCGCAAACAGCCGAGTGGCTAATGAAATCACAGAGCGCTGAGCCCGCGGGCCGCAGCGTGTAGCCAACTTGGAGGACCTAATCACTCATTAGCTTAGTTCAGCAACTGCCGGACTGCCGGTCCTCCGGGATCTGGTGTGATTTGGGGAGGGGAGGGGGGAGGGCGGGACCCTCCCCGGACTGTGTTTGTCTTAAGTGATTGGACGGACGGAAACCACAAATCGGATTCGCCAAGTCTTGCTCTCCTTTGTCCTCAGGACAAACAGAGGCATCGATGTTTGGGTGTGGATTGTTGGACATGGTGAATATTGTAATGTCTGGTCGCTGGGGGGATTTGGGAGGATCGGAAAGGGTTTTGGATTTCTGTCTGCACTGTAAAACATGAATGCTGTTTTTACAGTATGATACAGATAATTTTACAGTAGTAAACTGTAAAATGGCTAGTTAACAGTAATAAACTAAAATTGCTAGTTTTACAGTTTATTACCCTGTATTTTACAGTTGTAACCTGGGACCTCCGCTGCCAGTATTGTTGTTTTCACAGCATAATACAGCTAACGTAAAATGCTAGTTTTACTGTAATAAACTGTGCAATTGCTAGTTTTACAGTAATAAACTAAAATAGCTAGTTTTACAGTAATAAACTAAAATAGCTAGTTTTACAGTAATAAACTAAAATAGCTAGTTTTACAGTAATAAACTAAAATAACTAGTTTTACAGTAATAAACTAAAATTGCTAGTTTTACAGTAATAAACTAAAATAGCTAGTTTTACAGTAATAAACTGTAAAATAGCTAGTTTTACAGTTTATTATTGCACTTTTACAGTTTTAAACTGAAACCTCCCTTTCAGTATTATACTGTAAAACAACAACTTATTTTTTGCAGCGTGGTTGCTGTTCGAGAAATTTTGTGAATGAGGTGTAAGCAGGAATGTTATAAATGAAAAATTATCAAATAATCAGGGCCTGATTACTGAATAGGCCAACTAGGCCGCGGCCTAGGGCCCCCATAATTTACAGGCACACAAATGGCTAAAATTGCTGTAGTCAATGCCTAAATTTGTTTTATCCTATGCCTAAAATTGTAAAGCATCAGTGCAGGGGGCCCCAAAAAAGTATTTGGCCTAGGGCCCCATGATATCTTAATCTGACCCTGCAAATAAGTTTTGTGCTAAAATATGATGAAAGTTAAAAATCAACATAACTTAAGCACAAATTATCATGAAAATGCAGCAAAGAAAGGAATCTGAAAATTAGGAATGATACTACAGCTTCTTAAATTTTAAGAAATGAAAACACTTTCAGGTCCATTGTTGTCTGTTCTTGTTACATTGAAATTATTTTTTAAAATCTTGATAGATAAGGATCTAAATAAAAATAATTACGCATGAATAATAGAAAGTTTTTTTCGTAATTTTTTTTCTTTATTAGTGTAAAACTTTATAGACACTGTACAGTACACACTTATTGAAGCTATGCATGACACAGGTTTATCTCCCCCCCCGCTCACACCTTTTTTTCTCATTTTAATAAAATTTTATACACTCATGTTTTTACTTCAAAATACCTTATACCTCTTAAATTTTTTTAGTTAATTTTCTCTATTATTGCAAGACTTTGTAGATACACTATGCATTATACGATTTTCAAAAAGAATACAGTTACCGTGAAATTGGGTGAATCGGTACACTTTTCAGCTTTGATTGTAAAAAAAGTAGTTTAAAGATTTTTTTATTTGATTTTTTGGGTAAAAACTTCGGTCTTGCTTTGCTTTTGATATTCCTAGCAAAAGCAAACCCCATTGTGAACAGTTATTATTTATACATGTAGAAATTTAGAGGTGCTCCAAATCGCCCCGCTGATAGGTGTCAATCGGAACACATGTTAAAATTTTTATTTTTTTTTTTTCACTTTAATCTGTAATAGGTCCTACAAACATGAGTAATATTGATGGGGGGAAATAAGAACGGATAATTACTGTCAAATAAAGGTTTAATTTCTATAAAAGTAAACGTTTATGATTTGTCAAAATTCAAAATAATTTTGAACTTATGAAAAAGTAAAATTAATTTTAAGAAATGCTTTTGGTCTGAAATACAGAGATTTAACATAAATTGAAGTCACTCATGTCGTCCACAAATTTGAACTTGTCCTTAAAACTAGCAAGGTCTGCACTTACACCCAAAGCTTTGCAGACCATGAACACTTGATGTTTTTTAGCTTTCCGCTTGCACAGAAGCCAAAAGTGTTACCAGAATAACAAACATTTTTTCCTACTTCTTATAATGTTAACTTTCTAAACAAATGAACTGCCAAAAATTTACGACGGTATATTTATGTAGAATTTCTTTGTATGATCAGGAAGTTTTGTTCTGAATCACCTCGTTGTTCCTATACAGCCCGTTTTACGGTATGACGTACTTTTAAAACTTATACATTCAGTGGTTTTTGTGCATGTAATATTTGGATTGCATTGTTTTTCACCGCATTTTCTCTTTAGCATTATGGTCATTCCATAGTGAGTAACGCAACATTCAGGGCTGATTTTGTAAATGTTTTTACTTGTAACTTAAAGGATAAAAATATTTTTTAGTTATGGTGTTGGATTTACTATGTACATGGTGTCTGTGTATCATTTCTGCTAAGAATTTAAACCAAAATTACTGACAGTAGGTATTTTTTCAACCAAAATAGCAGCGTGACTAACGTAACATATTTGCAACCCTGAAAATTAATTCTCATGTTGTGAGGCAAAAATTTCTCAAAGTTAAGCAAGTTTTTAAAATTGACTGATATATTTGAAAAATGTGTAAATTTGGCTTTTAAAAACATAAAACACATTTATTAAATCTTAATTTTTTTTAGTCTTAAGTGTCACTTTTATTCAAGATGGAGTGTGACTAACGTAACCATCGAATAACAAGCAGTAAACACACTGCAAACTATTTATTACGGCTAATAGCAGTGATAATTGCAATACTTTTTCATTTTTTTTCAACTTCTTATGTTGTATGATTTTTATTTATTTATTTTTTGACACTTTTTTCACTTCGGTATTTTTTTTTTCTTCGGCTGAGGTTGACATTTTTATGGAATGACCCATTATCAGTCCAGTTTCTAAATAAGAATCTTTTTTTTTTCTAATCTTTAGAAAAAACCGTTCTTAAGTTTTTTTTAAACAAACATGCAGTTTTCTCGTCTTTAAATAAATCTCACATATTTCTCCCCTGACTTTTACATAACGAATATATCTACTTTCACTTTACTGAGATACACACCAAAATCAAAATTCAAACATTCCGAAGGGCCAGACCCATTCCAAATACTCGAGAGTTATTTCCGCTGGAGATATTCTTGTTGGTAAATAAAACTTTGATCACTGCAAGGGGCCCTTTTCGTTGCAAAGTGACAGTGATAAGTGGACGTGGGTCCCTTCGAGGCGAGTTGGCGAAAGAGCCCACTTGGCAGGAAACAGAGTGGCGCCACAATTGAATTGGCAACTTGCCTGCGCGACCGGACTCTTAAGCAGATGAGGCCACTTGTCTTTTTTGGCGCTGTGTTTCTTTGAGAATTCCCTTTTTTGTTTTGCTGACACCTCCCCATATCTAACTGCCCAGTGTTTGCCCAATGCCCACAAGTCAAGTGTGATTCTGAATCCGTTTTGGAAATTTTTTTCTGCTTTTGTTTTCCGTGACAGTGATGTTTTGGTTTGGGAATTTTTACTTGGATCTTGTTGAGAGCATTAGATGTAGTAGAGCGAAGTAACTCAATAGTGTCCAGAAAAAAGATTTTCAAGCATTGTATAGAGAAAAGTGGTGAGAAAAATAGTACGGAAATGTACAGAGCGATTTAGTAGTGTGTTTTTATTTATTTTTGAATAATTAGAAATTTAAAAATACAAGCAACAATTACAATAAAAAACTCTCAACGTGAAAAAAAATGCAGACGCGTAATTTGGGGTTTCCAAGATCTGTTTATTCAATGCGAAAAGGTGCGAGCTAATGGACATAAAAATATTTGATAAAAGCTTTAGTTTCATAAGTTCAGATCTTTTGTATTGGAAACGGGTAGTTCTTTAAGTCGCAAAATACGTGTGCACAATTTCAGTCGAGCCCGCTTATTAGATTATCCTGCTTAACATATTACATTTTCAATGTACCAAACCGTTGTAATGCATTATTTTGATCCCGGGTAATGAAATATCCCGCTTATTAGAATATCTTTTCGTGGCAAAATGGCTATTCTACTAAGCGGGCTTGATTGTATGTGAAAATTTAAGCTTTTACCACTTTGTTTTTATATTTTTACTTTTTGTCGTATAAGTAACAGAAATAATATTTTGCTTTACCTTTTTTGTTGAATTCCCATTTTTATGTAGAAGTGATCTGTCCCCTATTTTGGTCCCATGAGCTAAGTCGAATGTAACAAATATTTAAAAAAAAGAGAACAAAATAGAATGAGCGGTCATGGCCTAAGCCTGACTCCCCTGCTTTACCATACAGAAATCCCCTTCGAAAGCGTATGTGGTATATTCAAGTTAGAAAAAAGTTACCTCTAAAGATCGAAATATATGACAATGCAAGAAATTTTCAAAAATTAATACGTACATTGTATTTTTTTCTGGTAAATCTAAACTTATATTTGCTATTATAAAATGCGAAAGTTCTTTTTATTAACATTTTAAATATTAATTGAGATCTACTAATATTCGGTGCAGTATTAATTTATTTAACATTAAGTTTATTTTTATTTAAAATGTTTTGATAATTAGTCAAGTGATCGTTGAGCAAAGTGGTCAGGGCACAGTCGAATAGTTCATTTCCTTTATTTTGTAGATCATTTATTAAACCCCTTGCGTATTTATTTGTCAACTGATTCATAGGAGGAAAATGCAGCTTCTGTTATCCGGAGACTGGAGCACCCAGGGCTAGAAGACTGTCTTGGCTCCATGCCTGTTAGTATTAGCTGGGAAAAATGGAGTGACCTTCATGTCTTCTTGGGTGACCCTACTAGGAGTATACACTCCCGACGTACACCACTCACTCCTCCCAGGAACACCTCCTTGCCAAGATGAGGCTACTAACAGGACTTAATGGGGTAAGACCTCTCTGCCCTAAGTGCCACCATGACCAGGCTTCACCTCAACATATCTTGGACTGTTTGGTTTTGAACTGGGAGGATATCCATACTCCCCTACTACTGGGGGATATCCGTACAACTGGGAGGATATCCATACTGCCCTTTTGGTATCGGATTTCATTAATGTCAACGGATTCGTTGATCTGGTCTGACTCCATCGGACCAGATGGGAGATTAGAAACAACAACAACGTATTTATTTAATAATTTAATGTGTTTTTTTACTTAAAAAGCAAAATATTACAACACGAGTAGCGATTTTTGAAAATTACTTGTATAATCTTATGCTTTGATCTTCATTTATTAGATAAATAAAATTAACTTTGTTTCGCATCCCCTTACTAGAAAACACTATTTATGAGTGAATGGAACACATTTTGAAATAACTGTACGACTTTTATTTTACTTAAAGGAGGAAGAAAGTGTGTTTTATTTTTAGAAAATAAGTGTAGGTGTTTCTGGCCAAAAAATTACACAAGACAAGAAATATTAAATTCCAATTATAGAACGACATATATTTATTATTTTCAAATAACAATATTTATAACATAAAATTCATTAATTGCAAGATGTCCGTATGTACATTATACATCATAAATCTGCCATTAGTTCGCAAGTAGTGGAGAGAGAAGCGAACAAATATGGATTTTCTTAGCCTGAAAATCCGACTTCGTCATAATAATTTATTTAGAAATGTCACAGGTTGCAAAAAATCTTGAAGACTCTTAGTGAATATTGCATAAATAAAGTCGAGTACAGGTACAATATTAGTCATTTTCAAATATGATGGAAAAAGAAAGAACTAAATATGTGTTTCGTAATTTTCCAATAAAGCATGGAATTATTTTGCAACAAATACGCTGACTATGCTTTCTTACAGCCTTTAGTTTTAGATGAATTACAATTTAATAAGAATACAATCAGAATTGTTATCTAGAAATACTTTGAAAACCTTCAGCTTTTATTATAGCTTCAGCATTACAAAAATACAATAAATAAATAAATAAATAAATAAGAATCATAAATAACATTAAATCATTTTAGAAATCCAAAAAATATATTTAATTTCTTAGAAAAAAATGTATTTTACTTTTAATTAAATTAGTAAAAGTTGGATGGGATTTCTTGTAGTTTTAAATAAGTTAAATAGTTTTTATGTTTTGAATTTAAAAAAATGAACAAAGAAATTTTTATTTTTAAATGTATTGTGCGATAATACATAATTGATATTTTTAAGGATAAAGTTGGCTGCTCGAAAGCACGCTTTCCTTGAATTAATCTTTTTTCCTCCATTGAAATACAAACTCTTTCTTATAAAATCAGACTTTAACTTAACTCAACAATAATATTAACTTAAATTCCACTTGTAACAAGATTTTTATAAACAACATTTTTTACAAAATAATATCATTTTGGGAAAGAGAAAGAAATGTAGAGAAAGCAAAATTATTGTTCCAACTTATTTGTTTAGAAACATGTTATTTAAAGAATTTTAAGTCTTACAAAACATAAACATGAAAAAGTAGGCTTATTTCACAGGTAAAATTTAAAGAAATGTCCAAGTAAAAAAAAAAAATATCATGAAACTGTTTTTAGATATGCCAGAAGATACGGTGCAGTTTTTTCCTTTAAAAAAAATAATAAAAAATAAAATAAAAAGAAGGAAAAAAAAGAACACTTGAAACTGAAATTGAATGGAATGATATTATGTAAGTAAAACATAGGGAGTAAGATCTTAATTAGAAAAACGCCTATACAAAAAACTTATAAAACGTTTTTTCAGATATTCTAGAAATTCCGTGCAGTTTTTTGCCTTAAAAAAATGCTTGAAATTTAAATTGCATGGAAACACATAGGGTATATAGTTTAAACATTAAGTAAGATTTTAAATTTAAGAAATAGCCAGTATGATGTAGAAACTTAAATTTGCGAAAGAAGTCCAAAATACTCGATAATTTTGTTGACTGTTTCAACCTTCTGAATAGTTTAATCAAGAAATCGATTAATAAAGTGCGAAATGCAGACGAGTTTTGCTGATAAAAATGTTATGAGGGAAAGTTCAGCTTATAGCTTCAGAAAATTAACTACACAAATATGTTATTTACAATAAATTAGCTAGTTCTTACAAAAAACCAGTAATTGCTTAGATTGATGGTTATTATTCAATATTCGCACTTTTAATATCTTGGTTTCATTTTTATTACATTAAAAACCTTAAAACAAGGCAAACAGGAACTGTATGAATATTATTTAATACATTAAATAATAAGAAAATAATTGCATTAGTTTGCTTTATACGCGAAACAACACTTATGTAATAAAACTTGACTTTAGGAACTTGTAATGTAACTATGAATAAAACTGGAAGATTTCATACTATCTGAAGTTTTCAAATATTATTTTAGAAGACAAATTCGATTACTCATTCTCCAAGCAACTACAGATAGTTATAAACATCCAATTTTATTCGTCATGTGGCATTCAGCTTGTTAAATTTGCATACTTTACAATACACTATACAGCTGTTAAGAGTGAGTTATTTACATCATGTATGAATCAAAATGTTCAAGCAGTTATAAATAGTTAGGTTAGAGTATCGGGACCGTTCTTCAAAGCTCGGCATAAATCATTCATGAGGAAAAAGAATGTAATCATTTAAATTACCACTAAAGATTTATGCTCAGATTTAATGAAGATTGAGTGATTTTAGCGGACAAGGAATTAATGAATATGATTTGTCTTTTCTCGAATTTCCATCACTTGTAGTTATTTGTTTTAAAATTGTTTTAAAACAAACTATCATATTTTTGTTGAAGGAAAAAGAGAAAAAAAAGGACTGGTGATAACGGTCACTTGTATCAGTGAGAAAAACAACGTTACAAATGCATTAACCCATTAATGCCCAGCGTCCCTTTTTAGGGACGGTCCAAAAAAGGGGGTCTGCATTTCCCAAAAATTAACATTTCAACCAAATAATGGTGTTTAATTAGTACCTTGGTATTGTTTCAATTCGTTATTAACAGAGTGTAGCATATAACCATTGTAAAGTTTGTTCTGTAGCAGTTTTAACATGACCTTTATCAAAAATGACATCGTTCACAATCTCAAGAAAAAAACAGCTAAGTTTTCAAAGTTATTCCCAGCTTCCCAGTTTATGTTAATTGCTGATTTTATTTCTGCTTATAAAATGTCTTTTTAAATATTATATCGTAGGCAGAAAAAAATTTTAGTAAAAAAGTACGTACCCTCTGGGGTCTATCGTAACTTTTAAGGGACGAGTTTTCTTTCCTTAATAAAAAAATTATTTTTCACATAATATTTTTTTTATTATTTTTCCTGTCCATTACACACTGTTTGTAACCAGTATACAAAATATCTTTGTAAAAAAATGTCAGGCGTTAATGGGTTAATTTTACAGCAAGGAACCTGTTTTTCAATGCGGATGACTTCGCCCTCGTAAGCTCACGTTTTTTTTTTTTTCTTGCTTAAAAAAGAGGGATCTTAAAAACTCGAAACACGTATCTATGTTATTTTCTGAAGGATGTATGCATTTATAACAAGAGTTTTTCAACTGTTACTTCGTCTGCACAAAAGCATTTGTTTATTTCATGTTAGTCAAGAGCTTTATATACTAAATGTATTTATTGCATAAAATAACATAGTTTCAGTTATAAAAAGAGACATTATAGTAAAAAATTTTCGAATTTTTAAATTTTTTTCATTACAAAGGGTATAAAAGAATAGTAATTCGGGAAAAAATTAATGCATGTGTATCTTGAGTTTCAAAATGGTTGTTGAAAAAAAATCTTGAATCCTTCTTTAAATTGAATTTAGTAATGCAATTTTAAAATTATGTTGATAGATAGAATGGACCGACCAGTGTATGAACACCTCGTTGTTTTTTTCTTTTAAACAAGGTTTTAAAGCATTTCTCTCAGATAAATTGGCAGTAGTAATTTTCTTGTATACATTTTCAGAAAGAGAATGATAAGGAAATACTGCGTTTTTCTACTGATTGGGATGCCCAATCACTTTGTTGGTGCACTTTTTTTCATTTAAACCCCTCAAAAAAAAGCCTAATGCAGAGCCGCAAAAGTTTTTCCAATTAAAAAAAAAAAACCTTCATCTAAAAAGTTTTTACTGTCATGTGGCAGATGCTAAAATTTTTAACGATGTTTTGAAGATTAAATTGCGTTCAATTGTTCGTTCACTAGTCAGTCTACCCTATAAGTTTTTAATAATTAAACGTTTTTCGAAATTTTTTGACAAAATATTGACCTTCTTTTTTAAATACAAAACTCCTCAAACGTCTTTTTATACACCTTAATTCACACGAACTATCACTGCAAGATAATAAAAACTTTAGACTTGCTTTCACGAATTATAAATGTCAGCCTGGTGGCGGCTTATTGGAATGAAGACAAGTTTAAAAAGCAGCTTGTCGAAAGCATTTTTCATTTGTTATAATACAATAAAAATGGAAAGTTGCTGTACAATTTGTTGAATGTACATTAATAACATTTAGAAGGTCAGTTCACATTGACTCCGTCGATACAGCGGTGAAATTGAAACTTATATCCCTTGCGGTTGGTCCACTGATGAGTCACTTGATGTTATAAACAATTTGGAGTTTGAAGCAAAAAGTAAATGAAAATCCTATTTCTGAACTCAGTTAAAAGAGCAAGATTGCTTCGATTGATTAACACTGAAGAATATGAGAGAAATTTTAATGCAATGCTAAGGTAAATGCATAGTTCTTTTTGTATTTCTTTTTTTTTGTGGGGGGGGGGAGGCAAGGGATTTCTTCTTTAAAAAAGAAAAGATTCAGTGAATGAACTAATAAAAAATGATTTTTTTTATTAGTTCATTTAATTTATAAAAACAGCTTTTTAAAAAATCTATATATTTTTCATCCCCAAAACAGCTGTATTTTTTTAGGATATTGAGACCAATATATTGGGGGAGGGGGGGAGACTCTTTTTTACCAAAATACTGTTGTTCATTGCTTTTATATAAAAGTAATAATTTTAGAAGAAAACAATTTTGCGATTTAGATGATTGTATTTAAGATATATTTTACGACCCTAATGTTGTGTTAATTTAAGTTTTTTTAAGGTCTGGTCTAGCGTTCCAAGTAAGTGCCCTTAATATAATGTCGATCGATCAACTGAAATTTCTTAGGTCTTTTAGTATAAATAACTAACTTACCGAAATGCGGTTGTTATTGCAGCTATATGAATTTAATATTTTTTGTAGAAAACAAGTTAGCGGCTTTAATGATTACGTTAAAGGTACATTTTAATGTCCAAATGCTGTATTTAGTTGAGTTTTATGAGATCAATCATTTCAATTAAGTGTTTTGAATAAATTTGTCAATTAACTAAAAAATAGTAAATTCTTTTAGAATTTAGAGACCAATATGTTTGAAAGGGGAGTCTGCTACCGAAATATGGTTGTTCGTTGCAGTTATATAAAAGTACTAATTTTGGAAGGAAACAACTTATCCATTTAAATGATTACATTTTAAACATTTTTTAATGCCAAAATGTTTTTTCCCTATGAGTTTGCTGAGGTCTGTTATTTCAAGTAAGTGCCCTTAATAATGAACGATAAACCGAAAACTTCTGAGGTCTTTCGGTGTGATGAAACCAATATATTTGTGTGGACGGGTGGAGGGGTATTCTGTGTTACCAAAAATGGTTCTTCATTACTCTTATATGAAAGTAATAATTTTGGAAGAAAACCTTTCGGTTTTAAGGATTATGTTTAAGATATATGAGGCTCACATTTTGCATTCCTTTCATCTTTCTGAGATCTGTCATTCCAAATAAGTGTCTTTAACAATGTTGTTCGATTCACTGAAAAATTCTGATGTGACCTTAATGTGATTTTCCCTTCTAAAATTCAAATAAAAGTAAATAATTTTTGTCCTTATTCGGGTTTCATTGTAGCTCTACGAAAAAAAACGCACATTGAACGAAGCAATCTTTCTTTTCAAATGAGCCTTACATTGCTTAAGGTATGTGGTGGATGTCCGAGTGCTGTGTCTCTTTGTGCCTTCGAAGGTCGACCTTCCTCTGGAAGGCCCTTCCACAGATTTCACAGGCGAAAGGTTTGAAACCCGTATGCTTCCTGCTGTGCGTGATAAGGTTCGAAGACTGGCTGAAAGCTTTGCCGCACACAGCACACTTGTGCGGTTTCTCACCTAGAAAAGAAAAATACACGGTCGTTAGGAACATGAATTCAGTCGTATGTACAGAATTGGGTCTTCTCGAAAAGAACGTATAAATGTAAACGACATGTAATCGAGAGACGCATAAACGATGCTTAGCTGTAAAATTATTTTTAATAATACAAATGTGACGTGGGGGGTTACCCCAAGACCTAGTCCGACGTTTGTCCTAGGTCGTGGGGACCTAGGACAAACCTAACTGGTCCCAACAGGGTCTGGGACCAGTTAGGTTTGTCCTAGGTAATTTATAGACCCTAATAAAGACCAATAGCCCTCTTGAAGCTATATACTCCCTTACCGTTTACCATTTTTTTCGATAAACTGTTTCTAGTGACAACTACACTGCTAAAATAGTAATTTTTCTTAATCTCCCGGTTAGCCTGAGATTTGAATAGCTTAAAACAATGACCCTTTGTCCTGATTTCAACAAACTATTACAAAATTGCACAATTACAAAAATTATCGATAAGTATTTTTAGTAATAATGCATAATATTCATAAATAAGACATGATGCGTTTCAAAAAGAAAATGGAACACGAAGCATATGTAACCAAATTTTTGCTACATTGCTATTAAAATATTTGAAACCAAAAGAATCAGCTCAATCAAAAGGGTGGGTAAGAGACAGAAAAAGGCCCTCCAGCGCCCTAAAAAGCGCAAAAATTACCCTTCCGGACAACACCACGTGTTTCGTCAACATCCCACAAGAGCACAAAGGACAGAAAACTGAGCAGTCAGAATTGGCGTGATCAGAATAGGAATCCCCCCCCCCTCAAAAAAAAAAAATCTGATCCGCATTATCCTAAATACTGTTACAAGATTAGCGGAAGCGCTTTCTTCTGCTCTGGTGCTCTCCCCCCCCCCTTTTTCGGAAAAAGGGGGCGCGTGCCCTCCATTAATGGCCCCTTCATTTGGCATGATTCAAAGCAGATGGCCCAGGGAAGGAGAAACCTAATTACTTGTCCGCGGTCCGCTGTCACCCTGGTCGTTTGTCCTCTCAGAGCCTTTTCCCCGTTTTATTTATTTATTGAGGTAGAGTCTCCCCCCCCCCCTTTCTGTGCCTTCGTTGCTGTTTTTGCATGGGGGGTGGTAGTGTGACGTATCAATAAGCAATTTCGAGAGTAGCGATATAGAAATAAAGGGGCAAGTGGATAAAGGTGATATGAGACAATTCTGGAAAAACTTACTTTTTTCTATGGAAGAAGGTGATAAGGTAATTTTTTTGAAAGCTTTTTCTAGAAATTTAAAAAAATGTCACATATCACCTGTATTCACTTGCCTCTTCAATTGTGTTTGTGAGTTAACACAATTGAACACACACGAATTTGAATTTGTGTAAATCGGCGAAAGTCAAATGTCACATATTACCTTTATCCACTTGCCCTTCAATTAAAATGCAAGGAAATTTTTTAGACTTGGGAATGAAGGAATTGATGAATGAAGCAGATATTTATTCGTTAAAACCTTAAAGCAGGACTTTTTTTTCCGGAAAAACGGATTAAAAAATAATTGAGCTTTGTTTTATTATTTCTTTTTTTAGTTGAGCCTTGTAAAAGCATTTATTTTGGCTTGGCTTTAGTTTTAGCTATATTCACAAATCCGTCGTAATCGTGAAAATTCATGATTCTCAAAACTTTTTAACATTATATGTAATCAACTTTCGGGTTTGTTCAAATGAAATTTGCGAAATTTTCAGGTAACGAAAGCACCACTATTTTCATTTTCATGAAAACTACTAGTATCGAAAATAAGTACTTTTACAGTAAAGAGGTAAAGTAAGTTTTTTTTTTCTTTTGCGATTTTAGAGGGTAGGGGTTGACTAAGGAGTAGAGGTTGGAGTAAGAAATATTAAAAAATATCATACACAAACAAAGTGCAAACAATTTTGTTACTTGTTTCAAAACCCTTTCCTAAAAATTAATCTATGCTTATCTATATTTTTTAACATTGAAAGCAATAAAAATAGATATGTTAGGGAAATGCTATAAAGGGTTACTGTCCATGGTAAACTAATTTAACTATAATATAACCCATTCATTTTTTTACTAGATTATCATTTCAGTGGTTAATGTAAATGAGTATGCTAAATTTTCTTCCAAAAATATGGGGAACATTTTCTTAAATGTACGCATGCTATTCCAACCAGCAAATGAGCACACTCCAATGATTTCCCAAGTAGTACACTTCGTTTTTAAAGGTTGTAAAATGATCATTAACGTTGTAACAACCGCTTAAAAACGTTTATAAAACGTTTAAAGGTTATTTGTGCTACCTGGGTTTGGATTTACCTTTTTTTAGAGTTAGGTTTCTGAAGTTTTTTCTTAGTTAAATAGTCAACAGTAACTTCTTTATATGATTCTGCAAAGAAAATGTTTTTATTTGACAACCCCCCTCCCCCTCCCCGTTATAAAAAAAGAATCAAACAACTTCTCCTGGTTTCAAAAGTATTTTCCAATTTAGAATAATAGAGAAAAATTTCAACGAATACATTTTTGTCAGCAAAATATACCGAATAACTAAGTTGTTTGGTTGTAGCCCTATAAGTAGGGCCGTAATAGGATATATGTGCCACATTAATTATTGAAAATGTATTTATTAAAAGCGAAAAAAATTAATCTGATGAAGAAACTCCATATAAAACGAATTATGAAAGGAAAATATGGACAAAATATAAATACGGACTGATGAGTATTTTTAAAACCCAACCGTTTTAGTACTTCTCTCAGTAAGAATATTGAGCAATGCAGACCAAAACAATGAGTGGTTTAACAAACGACTTCGACAGACGGGAGAGTAACGAAAAAAATATCACTCGCATACAACACGGGGGGCTGTAAAAAATTGCATCTGTAGAGAGGCACGACTGCATTTACAGCCAAAAAAATAGTTATGCCACGGTTGAATTGCATTATTTTACTATTCAAATTAACCATAAAGGAAAATTCACATTCCGTCAAATTACTATAAAACGACAATTCACATTCAGTCAAATTCTCCAAAAAGGACAATTCACATTCGGCCAAATTACTATAAAAGGGCAATTCGCATTCAGTCAAATTACTATAAAAGGGCAATTCACATTCAGTCAAATTCTCCAAAAAGGACAATTCACATTCAGTCAAATTATCCAAAAAAGACAATTCACTTTCAGTTAAATTATCCAAAAAGGACAATTTACAGTCAGTCAAATTATCCAAAAAAGACACTTAACATTCAGGTATCTAAAGTGTGAATAACTGGTCATTGCAAGACATGGAGAGGAAAATCACTGCTTGCTGTTTTCTTCGCACGCTTGTCTTAGCACAAGAAAACCCGTTTTACAGCTAGCTTTGAAAGCCAAAGGTTGTGTAACAATAAGCTTCAACTTCTTAAACTATGCATCTTTTTAAGCTGTGGTGTGAGGACTTCATATGAATTATGAATGCAAATACTTCAATGTCATTCTTTTTGAAGCCTAAATCTTCACTAATTCTTAAATAATAAAGCAAATTTATACTTATTGGAAAGATTTGTGTTAGGTACCTTAAAGTAAGAATAACAGGACACTGCAAGTTATGGAGGTGGGAAATCACTACCTGTTGTTTTCTTTGCACGCATGTCTTAGCACAAGAAAACCCGTTTTACAGCCAGCTTTGATAGCCAGAGGCTTATTTCTCGGAGTTGCGGAAATTGTGTAACAACAAGCTTCAACTTCTTAAATGATTCACCCTTTTAAGCTGTTATATGAGAACTTCATATTAATTATGGATATAATGAATCCAAAGTCGTTCTTGGAGTCTGAATCTTCATCTATTCCTAAATTATAGAAGCAAATTTTTATTTCTTGAATAGATTTCTGTTGGGTCATTATTTTTCGAACTTTTAATCTCTGTGGATAAAACCTCCCTTATGATGGGTAAAACATGCTTTAAGTGGAGAGGTTTTGACTCCGTTTTCAAACTATTGAGAAATTAGTAGTAAACAATTAATGTATAGTTTAACGAAAAAATAGTTATGTAAAAAGTTGTCACACTTGATAAGAAATGACACCAATATCTCGCGAAAGCCCTAAAATCGCATTTTGAGCAGCAGTACATGACTAAGCTGATGTAATTTATACAGCATACAATGAAACATTTGGTTTCAAAAAAATAAAAAGAAATAAATAGATTTAAATTAACCTCATGCAAATAATTATTTCCTAAGTGTTTCCTTTTGACATTATAGGTTTTTGTTTCTTAAATAGATTACCCCATAACTAACTGTGTTTTCTTTTGCTTTTCGACAAAGTTGGCCTTTTCAACGGTGCTTTTTTGAAAATATTAGTTGGGAAAATTTCGCTAATAACTATGGAGAAGAGGTAAGAGCTGTTTTAGCTTGAATTAAAATTTAGTTTGTAATTTGCTTTGTTTAAATTTCACAATGGTATGTTTAATAAATGAACGTTTCTTCTTTCGGTAGTGATTGATTCATCAAAATTGCATTTTTTTTTTTTTTTACTGTTGATTGTATCGAATAAATACTTGTGAGAGACGTATACGTGATACACGATTGGTTTTTAATCTCCGTTCATTTTTCCTGTTTCGTAGAATTGTTTTTCAGCATGACCTTAAGGATTGGATCTTTACGGATGATGGACGCAAAAATTAAGTGTTAAAATTCTTTTTGTTTTATATTGTAGAATTCGTTTTTTAAATCGGTAATTGGTTGCAAAAAATTAGATTTGAGCCTAACATAATTTTTGTGCTAGGCTCAGTATAATTTTTGTGTTTATTGAAAAGCAACTTGAAGATATTTCGTGTTGCTGTTGCAATTATACAACCCAGCATTTACATTTTAAATTTGTCTAAGTCCTCCTTTTTCTTTATTTTTCATTGAAATTTTCATTGTATCATTTTTTTGAGGGGTTGAGGTGGGAGAATGGTAATGTCTATTTGCCATTTTGTGCCATATTCTTGTTTTATTGACTAGTTGCTTTAAATATCTTTACATAAAAAGCAAATATTAGTTTTCTGCAAACGTAACACCAACGAATTGATTCTGTATTTACACCAAAAGCATCAGATTAGAGTAAGCTAATGAAAATATAGGACAAGGAATAAGAGTAAGCAACAAGAACCAACGAAATATTAAAACCGAAAATAGAGAGCAGTAATTAAAAAGTATGTTCTGATATCAGTTAAAAGAATCAGAAAAATGGAGAAATAATTCACTAGAGAATAAAATTTCAAAACATTGTAAGAAACCAAGAAAATCGAATGGATCAAAAAACATTCATTCACAACTTTAGCAAATGAAAGGTCGTCAACTTCTAACACTTCTGAGAAATTGAACATCGTAAAAGTTTTTTTCGTTTATTATGTTCTGTGATGAGAGTTTTCTCATTGATAAAATAATAGCTTTTCACTGCAGCCTTAGATGCAACCATTTGTCGATTTGTGCTTTACGTGCTTTGAATACTCATTTTTAATTCAAGTACTTCTTTAATTGTGAGCTGTAATATGTATTAAATGTTAGTTACTAGTGACATCTATAAACCAATATAATTAGTTTGGTGATGATTTTAAGCAATCTAATAAAATAAATGTTATCTATTCTTAATAAATATACAAAGTTTATTAAGAAACCAGAAATGAGTATGATAGTGTCAATATCGAGCACAAGCGAGGGAATTTTTCAGTGGTTTATCATTGCTTCAAAATATGCGATATCATTAAGTTATTCGGAGAATTCTATAATCAATTAAACACACCTGCAATTAACGAATTGACTTAAGATCCGATAGATCATCCGCGGTATGTTTCCAATGACAGTAACGATCATTTGATTTTTCTCCTCCGCACTTATCAGTCAATTCCCACATCATTCATCACCGTGAAAATTATTCAAAACATTTCAACCAAAATTAAACTCGAAGCACAAAGACCCCGACACTCCCCCTCCGCACACTTCCAAAGTAAATAAATGTCATCGGCGGCGGCCCCGATTGGTGCACGCGTCGCCCGAGGAATTACGGACGATACCGTGTCGCACACCTGCAACAACTGGAATGAAACCAGCAGGAATAACGAGGTGATAATTTTTCCGCCGAATTTAATTTACCTCGTTCTCTCTTGTAATCGCAGAAGGGGGGGGGGGAGGAATTCCAGCCTTTGCATCGATCACTTATCGGGAAGAAGATTCCGCGAATTCCCCCCCCCCTCCTCTACGACTGACTCACTCTGTGTAGAATTGTCGGGAAGAGCGCGCGACACATACCAGAAGCCCACTCCCTTTTGGTCTTTTATGGCAGTGTCGCTTTGGGTTTAATATTTGAGATAATAAATCACGATTCAAAGGCCCTGTTTAATTTACTCTGCGGCGCTCTCTCGCAGAGCGGTGTGGTCTGTTTGGCCGGCGTTTTGCTAATGAATGAAATCTTGAAGCCCTGCACGCGGCCGCAGTATTGTGTAATCAGTAATTAAAAACATTTCGAATTCCGCGAAGAACCGAGCAGGAATGTCTAGCTCCCTATGTGTACATTTCGCAAGCGAGCGCGTGCGGGCACACCCACACACGTTTATATATATGTGCCAAATATATTAATATAAAAAGTCAAAATCCCAAAATTACGATTAAACTAAATACATGCTAAATCAGATATCAGGGCTCACGATTGGTCAGCAATATTGACTTATGTTAGATGGTCTTTTAAAATAATCTTATGAAGGTAAAATCTTACCGACTTTCCGCTTCATTTGGGCATTTGCAATCGTGTCGCTGTTGTGAAGAGAATATTTGAAAAGAGAAATCATTTTTCATCAAATATTATATTAGAATTCACTATTTACATATCGGCAATTTACAACTCAAACTGCAACAAAGTCAAATCAGATTGTTCCATCAGAAATCAACCATGTCAGTTCGTTCCTTCAACTTTTATTACTAATTTTTTTTTTTAATCTCAATCTTCACTTCAGTTCAGTTCAGTTCAGTTTAGTTCATCTCATTCAAACCAAGAAAAGTTTAAAAATAACTTATAGACGATCTAAAGCTCAGTTGCAAGAACTTGGGACTACATCACCGGTTTTATCACATGAATTCTCTCAAGGTAACAACCAAGCATTATGCTGAAGTTGAAAAAGTAATAAATGCAAAAGTGGAAAGTTAAGACAATTATAATTAAAGGATTACTTCTAGGATAAAAACAAATGTATAAAACATTTAAAGCGAAAAGAAACGAGAAAAACGAATTAGAAAATTAACACAATTAAAAAATATTATTAGAAATAATAACAAGTTTAAAAAACTATAACCCGACTACAAAAAAAAAAAAAAAAGCACTGAAAGGTAAGAAACAAGGTCGGTGCTATTTAATATCATCGTCTTATTAAATAAAACAAGACGTTTGATATCTTAGCTATACCTGTTTATTTAGTTCTACGACTTGAACCCTCTGCAAGTTCCACATTAACAACATAATTCAATTCAAATGCTGTAGTCGTGCGTTGTCAACTACAGAAAGCAAGCATTGATACACAAGCAAACATATTAGTTTGATCTATATATATATATACAAGAATGTTAAATTAGGTTATAATGTTATTCTATCAAATTGTTTTTCTGTAGTTGACAACGCACGACTACAGCATTTGAATTGAATTATGTTGTTAATGTGGAACTTGCAGAGGGTTCAAGTCGTAGAACTAAATAAACAGGTATAGCTAAGATATCAAATGTCTTGTTTTATTTAATAAGACGATGATATTAAATAGCACCGACCTTGTTTCTTACCTTTCAGTGCTTTTTTTTTTTTTTTGTAGTCGGGTTATAGTTTTTAAAACTTGTTATTATTTCTTACTTTTTAGAGCTTTTTTGTAGTCGGGTTACAGGTTTTTAAAACGTTTTTATTTTACCCCACTGTATATTAGCAAATGAATATACATTACAAAATTAAATGTACATGGGCGATTCTCTGTAAACTGGTAATAGGCTGTCCGGACTGAGTATTTTAAAAATAATAAAGTGTAATAAAGTAATTATCGCTCTTAATACAAGTAAAGCATTAATACTTTCTGGCCCAATTGTATTTGGAGTGATAACAATTTAATTTTTTTTTTTTCTAGAAATTATCTAAGCGCCAAAAACACAGTCCCCTGGCTGTCCCAATCCCATAGTCTAACTGTTAAAGATAGTATTTCAAAAAATCTATAAACGCTACGTAAATTTGGCAGTTAATATCTAAAAATAGAATAATGAAGCTCTATTTTTCTTATGAAATAAGGTATAATTACGTATTTCTAAAACTTAAAATTGTCATGTAAATTCTGTCCGGAGTTTTTTCAAACAGTCCCCTGCAACAGATTCAAAGCTGTAGTACGAAAAATCTACAATTTTTGCAAATTCTTTTTGGCATGAAGTTTAAAGTAATCAGTCTGAATTTGCCGAAATCGTCGAGAACGGTGTGGAAACGCTACTTTGCTTAGTTTGAGAGCCACATTTGTGATGAAAGTATGCATCAGGGTCGTTGCGAAAACAGTCCTCTGGGATGTGATTTTATTAATGTCAATTAATTTAATTATAAAACATATTAGTTATTATGTCCACGATTTGTGCCAAAATTTATAGGTATTATCGTAACTAATTATGTTCCAATAGTTTTGCAGATATTACGCAACAAAGAGCAAAAATACAGTCACCTGGCACAGTCCCCTGCCTAGTTATACTAGGCGGGGGACTTACCCCCTATCATGATTTATCAGAAAAACACAAACTTCAATTGGCCCTCTTTCAAACCAAAGTAATAGATTCATTTTCTGAGCAATAGTATTATAATTATACGAACATTTCAAAAAACCGTGCCCGGACAGATTTCGTGTGAAAAATGACGAGTTTACAGAGAATCGCCCACATAACAAAAAAGTATGAAAAGTTATATGGGTAATTAATTTCATGCTAAAATCTAGGTCAGCCTTAAACTGGAAATTCATTGTTGATTGCGACTTTTGTTTGAACTAATTTGAACTAAAACACACTTAGATACGAAAATATCGGTTAATATTGGTGCTTGTCTAGGAATAATCGATCTTTCCTCTTATTAAATTCTAGTAAAAAGTAGCCTATGACACTCGAGACTCGAAAACGAATCGATTGGCACCTCATTCATCAAAATCGAATGAATAGTTTAGGAGCTACGGTGGAACATCCTTAAGGGGTTACAGTACCTTTCTAACAAATTTCTTTAATTTAAGTGAAAAGGTTAATTCTTTGAAATATTTGTTTCTGCACTTGTTTAAAAATCAATAATTTATTTTCAAACATCAAAAATTTTGAAAACTTTTTTTGAAAATTTGAAAAATGTAAGAAAATTTCAGTTTTTTTAAAACCCTAAGGCTTTTTTGTTTTTGCACTAATTTCAAAATTTCTTTTTGCGAAATGATCACAAGGAGAACCTCAACAAATCTGTGCATTCATTTTCTTATATTTTGATTAGAAAATATTTTGTGACCTTTTATGTAAAAAAATCTTAGAAAATTTTGTTCTTCGAGGTTTGACAAACTCTAAAAATTTTTGTAATTTATAAAACGCTTATTCAATGCACAGTTTTGTTAAATATATTATCCTGAGTGCAAAAAATATTGCTTTAAAGTTATATCTTTAATAGAAAAAATTCCTTAGCATTTCTAGTAACATAGAAACACTAAAAACTGATCACCGAGAAAAAGCACTTTAAAGTTTGGCTTTTCCATTAGAACACATAGCCTGTATGCCCTAAAGTCACTCATAACTTTTTAAATAATTTAGCTAGAACAATGCTGTTTTTTTCTGAGTGTTTTAAATAACTTTTACTTTTGAAATAAGCAATAAAAAATTTTTTGGTCTTTTGGTCATTTTTGAGGTACTGTAACCCCTTAACCACAAACATAGCCAGACTGCTAAAAACATAACCCTTTCTTTAGGCTTTGCCGTAGTCGGGTAAAAAATGTAGCTTACCTTTTAGTCTACTTCTTGAGATTTACGGCACCATAAAACATGTAACATATGTCGAAGCGCATCAAAGGTTCCGAGCTTTCAAGATTTCATGTAATGTACAAAAATCATGCAATTCAAAATGAAACTTTTGCCTATTTAAATACAAGTTTTCACGTCACGAGAAACAAGTGTTGTCAAAACAGAAGCCTTGAAATTCAAGTTTAACTGGAAAAATGCATGTGCAAAATAATGAATTGAAACAAATATTTAATAACTATCTTCTATGTATATATTGCTTTGAACTAATTTCATGCTAAAATCTAGGTAAGCCTTACACTGGAAATTCATTGTTGAACACACTTAGCTCCGAAAATATCGGTAAAAATCGATGCTTGTCTAGGAATAATCGATTTTTCCTCTTGTTAAATTCTAATAAAAAGTAGCCTATGACACTCGAGACTCGAAAACGAATCAATTGGTACCTCATTCATCAAAATCGAATGAATAGTTTAGGAGCTACGGTGGAACATCCTTAACCACAAACATAGCCAGACTGATAAAAACATAACCCTTCCTTTAGGCTTTGCCGTAGTCGGGTAAAAATATATATTATAATTTAAAAAATACAAATAAACTAACTAAAGAACGAATAATAATAAGAAAGATGTAAATTAAAAGTGGTGAAACCGGAGTCATCAACGGAAACCAGAGCTATCATTGGAAAATTCATCTAATGGTTTGAGGGCCAAAATTTTAAATCTGTTTATCTATATACATAAAAAACTTTTGAAAACGTATGTCCGGGGTAATCTTCCAAACTACTGAACCGATTTTAACCATTTTTTCACCGTAGATAGCTACAGTAACAGGGAGCAGGATAAGCTATAATTTATTTATAAAAAGCTTAGTTTAAAAAAGTTATTATGGAAAACAGTTAATTTTATGTCATTTCCCCATTAAATGATTAAATTTTCAACCCAGTGTTGCAAAAATTTGGTGCCATGCAGCAACAATATTGATTGTAATCATATTGAAAATTTTGAACCAAGGCTTCTCCGGAGTAAGTATGGAAATTATTATTGCCTTCTAAGGATTTTTATATTTATCTGAGCCAACAATCGCTAACGGGTGAAATAAAAAAAAAATGATTTTGGCAATAGTTAGAGAATAGAAAGTTTTTATAGTCAAAAAAATTTCTAAATTAGGTACATAAGATGTTTTCACCTCACCAATGTTGTCACGAGGATAGAAACTAATAATGGGACTTAGGGCCGAATTCAAGTGAAACACCATTGCAATCGCTTCGAGGCGTTTGCATATTGCAACCGCTACTGTAAGTCGAATTCAAGTGAATTCGTTTCACTTGAATCCAAATTTTGGAATTTGCGATTGCATTGGTGAGTTGCGATCGTCCGTGTTTCACTTGAATCCCTGCCTTATTTAACGAGCAATATTTGGAAATGGTTAATTTCAGTGCGATTGATACTGTAAATATATATTTATTTTAATATACCAAGCTTATAACATTTCCTATTTACTCAAACATTATTTGTAGCTTGCTATTTTTTTTAGCTTGCATTATTTTTTTTATAGTTTATCCATAACATAGCTATTGTTTACAGAAGTAGCCATTGTGTTTATAGATATGCACTTTAGTGTTAGGTAATTTATGAATGAGTTTCACTAAACCACCCTACACCCACAGACACCCGGGCAGGGCCGGGTACCCGGCTAGTTGCAATATATACGCAGAGATAAATAGATACACAGTGTGATCTAAAAATAACCGACCTTTTTAGTGATAGGAGAAAATAATCCCTGCGATACCTTTTAAAGCTAATATTTATTTAAAATTGGGTAAATTTTACTCAGTACAAGGTTATGTACGGTCGACCAATTTATCCATAGAATTTTAAATTATGTTATACGAATGTTCTTTTGCATCAGTGTTCAACGACTAGAACATAAGCTCCTTTCATTGAATTTTTCACTTTCCAGAACATAAAATATACTCTCACAGTGATATATCAGGTGAATATAGAGGATGGTGGTAATATCCTCCATATAATGGTGGTAATATGGAGGATGGTGGCATGGAGGATCAGGCGGAATTGAAAACCCTTATCTGTTTTTCATCGACATTTTTGATTTTGTAAGTTTGCGTATTGTCACGCCATAGAAAACACTGTTTTCTTTTTGAATATTTGGTTCTAACACGAACAAATCTCGATACCAAGAACTTAAAAAATTGTAAATAATATTCTCCGCTAATAGTTTATACTTTTGTAGCCGTTTGAGATTTTTGGTCGTCTAGGTCTTGATTAATAATTTAAACAAATCGTCACGGCCATTTTTAAAACGTGTAAACCACGTTTACCGTTTGACGTTCAATCATTTTAGTGCGAGTATGCAGTCGTTACCATAAACTTTTTCGAACAATTTGTAAGTAACAGCAAATTTTTATCGATTGCAAAGCAAAATTTAACATTTGTTAACTTTTTTAAGACTTAAGTATAAAAATTACTGTCGTTTAAGTGCGCTTAATTTTTTAACTCTCAACCACACACAATGAGCGTAAACGATAAAGCATTTGAAAGAATAAATACGGAGCTTTCTTATTATTTGAATGCCCACTTAATTGCGGTATACTGCAAAAAATGGACTGTTATTTTTACAGCATCCCTAGCAGCATAATCTCATCGGCAGGTGATCGGCCATTCATCGAAACCCGATGAAATTTTCATCGGCCGATGATGTTATTCGATGAGTTCTCATCGGGAATTGCTCCAATATGTCCCATCGGCCAAACATAATCCGAGCAGCAAAATCCGACGCGTTTTGCTCGAAATACGATGAGATTTGGAGTAATTTACGAGCAGTGTAGTCCCGTGCCGATGAATTTAGGATCAATTTTGGATACTCGGCTTATTTTCATCGGGAAAGTTGATCGGAAGGCTATCGCTTTCCGGTGAAAAGTAGCTCATTGAAAACCGTGCTCAGATACTGATCGGATCGATGTCATCGTGCGTTACGGAATCAGTTTACGAGGATTTCGATGATCGGCGAGCGAAATCCGATGAGTTGATGCTACTTGGGATAACACTGGCAGCCGAGATTCCAATTTAAAACTGTAAAATGCACAGTAATAAACAGACAAATTAGCAATTTTACAGTTTTTTTCTGTAAAGTTAGCAATTTTAGTTTATTGCCGTAAAATTTAGCTGTATTATATAATAAAAGCAACATTATAATACTGGCAGCAGAGGTTCCAGTTTAAAACGGTAAAATGTACGGTAATAAACTGTAAAATTAGTAATTTTACAGTTTATCACTGTAAAATTGGAAATTTTCCAGTTTGGTACTGTAAAAGCAGAAATTTAGCAGTTTATTACTGTAAAATTAGCAATTTTTGCAGTTTATTACCATAAAACTAACTGAATTATACTGTAAGTATAACGTTTATTTTTTTACAATGTACCTGTACTATGATTTAAACTCAGTTATTTTTATATCATACTCTGTATATGCACCGTAGATAAGTGAATTCTCCAGACCGCTGGAGATCTGGATCTGGATAACAGATCCAGATCGTTAGTGAAACATATTTGACATCACTCCACAACTGAATTACATTATTTTTCCGTTCAAGTTATTACTCAAAAATGATTATTCATAGTCAGGACCCAATGCGCGAATAAAAGTCATTACGGGGTATAGAGAGGAATATCACTGCGTGTTGTTTTCTTTGCACACTTGTGTCCGTACAAGAAAAGTTGTTTTACAGCTAAGCAAAGGACCATTGTTTTTATTCCGGGCTTTATTTTTAGCGGAAATTAAATAAGCAAGCTTGTACGAGAGAGCCTAACTACAATGGTTGACGAAAAGAAACAATAAATAAATAATTATGCGTATAAAAAATGCCATATTAGGGCGTAGCAATAGGGCGTAGCGTTAAAATCAAGATTTCTAAGAGGTTCGCTGCAGCTCTATTTGTACCCTTAAATGGGTACTTTTTTTCTCTCTCAAAATGTGTTTACACAGTTCTTTAGTTGGTGCTTTCTTTTAGTGCTAAAATATGGCTGCTCACCGGGTGATTGCTATTATTTTTTCTCCAATTTTGCACTTTTTAGCAATATAGCCTAGTGGACCCCTTTTACGAGCTGACGGAAACCCAGGTTTTCTGTAAATCATATTTTGAGAAATTCTAGTCTACGCTACACGAAATTAATTTTCTCAGCATCAGTTTAAAGTGCTGCTAAAAATCACACCAAAGGAACAAGTCGTGATACGGAATTCTGCAACCTCAGAGGTTTAACATTTCCTCCATCCCTAAGTGGCAGACGAAACAAGTTTGACGAAGCAACAAGCGGTAACCACTAATCTTCCTCGTTTGACAGGTCCTCTGCCAATTCGGTGGGAGGGGTTGCCTCATCCAGAGAGGAGGGATGTCATTTTTCTCCATCCATACCGGGAGAGAGGGGGGTGGAAGAGTTTATTATTATTAGCGGTGGCTTCGTTCTTGACAATGACTCATGACTCCAGCGAAGATTTCCTCTTGGGGGGACTCTCACTCTCGAACTCGACTCAGCTGTGCCGGTCCACAGAAATCCGATTTGAAGCTCCCGGTATAAAAGTGGCTCGAAATTTGATCAGGGCCGTTTTGGAAAGGGAGAGCACCCCATTAAAAATGCAGGTTTCGATTGTGCAGTAAGGGTGGAGGGAGGTATTGTTCCAGAGCTGTCTGTGGGGGGTTAAGGAGCGGTTGTGTTCTGCGCTCGGGGTTGATGAGCAATTTGATGGTGGCTGAGATTCAAGCGCCGTTTAAGGATGGGATCCGTGGGGAAGTGTAAATGGGGTAGTCGATTTTTTACTCTGATTTATGTTTGTTCCGGATATAGAAATTTTAAAACCAAGCTGCGTGAGGGTGAAGTGTATATATTTAAACATTATTACTACGCCCAAGAATAGGTCGTTCAACAATCCTATGCTATTTGCTCAAAGATGTTCGATTTTTGAATCTACAAATTTATCTTTTCTTTAAAAATGGAAATTAGCAGATGATGCATATTGGAGGTGCAAGTGGATAAAGGTGATAAGTGATCATTTCTGAAACTTGCTTTTTACCACGGACGAAGGTGATAAGTCTATCAGTATCATGTCCCCTTAGTCACAGAAATGATTGGTAACTAAGAATATGACCCTGTTTTACCCGTTGAGAAAAATCCATTAAAAAATAACACAACATTTTTTTGAAAGCTTTTTTCTGGAAATTTGAAAAAATGTCACATATCACTTCTATCCACTCGTCCCTTCAATTACGTTTTATCTACTTACCAAGAAAAGATGCGATAGAGTAATAATTTAAAAAAAAGCAATCAAACGAGCATGGTAGAGCATGTCTCTGGACGCATAAATTATTTGCCCTTTGTCGAAATCTGAGGTCTTAGTCTACCGAAATTAAAAAAAAAAAAAAAAAAAAAAAAAGAAGAAGAAAAAAGTCGCTTTATTTAGCGAGTTTCAGTGAGCAATGGGAAACCCCTTTCACGCACAAGCAGTTGGTGAATCTGTGTGATCAATTTTTTGCCAAGTTTTTTAATTTTGAGCTTTTTTTTTATTTCGTAAAGCTGCAAGACTTTAGATCTCGATAACAGGATGAGGGAAAATATTTTTCGTTAAAAATATATCTGAAGATATTCTTTCAATTGCTACCAATTTGAACTTTTTCTCATTGTTACACTAGTTGTGTGTTCCCCTGGTTTAATAATCTACTTGTTAAATTTAAATAGATTTTAGAATAGACCATAATTTAGAGGGGAGGAAAGAAAAGTCATAGATAGCGTGGAAAGTCAAGAGATGAAACGAAGTGCTGATTGATATTAGATAATACCTTTTCATAAATAGGATTTGATATTAATCAGAGAGATTCTCGTACTAGTCGAACTTCTACCCCTGTGTTTTTCGACAAACCACGTAAAAGAAATCGCAGCCGATTTGTCAATCTGGTAAACAATGAATCTCGTGACCGAGTCGATAATGGTAGCGACATTTATCCGAAGTGTAAGAATTGGGTTAATTTTTTAGAACGTATTCTTTAATTTTATCTTTTTATTTTACTTAATTGCAAAAATAATACTATGGCAGTGATAATACTTGCGCTATGATAAATTCATAAAGAAAAAGAACTTGAAAGAAGTTGTAGCACTTTCATGACACAAGAAATTTAGAAAAAAAGAGTGCTTAGTTCCTGCGAGGTGAGTAAGTAAACTTTCATGATTAAAAATAAAAAAAGAGTACATAATTACTGAATTATTGTGTCTATAATGCACACAATATCACATAAGGATGTATATCTATATTTATACTAGCATGCTGATCATGGAAATAACACATAGAGATCGAAATAATGACGTGTTTTAATGAGACTTTTCCGCTCAGTATTATCCCCCGTTTAAGTTAATGTTTAACTATACCACATTTTTTCGTTCATAACAGTCGCTACTACACATTGAAAAATAAACTTTACTGAAATATTATTCTACCAACTTATTTAACTTTTAAGAATCAACTAATAATGTGTTTTGCTGAAATATAATTAGTTCTTCAAAAGCGAATAATTATGTTTGATAATTTCAGTTTTAAGGAAGAAATTAATTTCTGAAGACTAAAATAATAATTTCTAAATACTGAAAATGTGTGACAAATTAGTAGCTGAAAATAAAAATAAATATTATCACTAAACTATTTTGATTATGTTAGTTTCTAAATAGCAAAAGCTCTTTTCAGTCACTTTTTCATCAATAAAAGAAACAAATAGCATACATTCTGGATCTATTTTGAGGGTATGAGCACTTGCTTGCAGATTTTTTTGCGCACTCATAGTACATAATTTTGTGCATTCTTATATATTTTTTAACTAAGTACTATAATATAGGAACAGGAAAACTTTATTACTCGTCGTTTTTAAAAGTTGTACTCCTTTCGCCACGATAAAGATGAAACTTCAATATAAATCGGAAGTAATTACATGGAATGCAAACGGAAATGATGTCGCAAATTTTGAATATTTGGCAATTTCTTATTAGTGGCTATAGTAAAACTCAGCACCTAGAAGCAAGAAATACCCGAACCTTAATTTTGAAAGTATTTTTAAAAAAGAAACATTAGTTATTAAAGGGCATTAACACACTCCAAGTGGCACAAAGGTTATTAAAAAAATGTTCATGAAAATGTTGATAAAAAGTTAGTTCCTATTGCAGCGATCGTCCAGATAAATTTTGAGAATGAAAATTGTCGTGTGTTTTGTGGAACAATTATAACGCTGAAAAAAAAATCCCAAATTTGCAATGAACATTTCTTAGATGTGTTCTAGAGTTAAAAGAAGTTATTTTATTGAGTACGTGGAGATGAAGATATGTAACAGTATATTAAAAAAGCCATTCAAGCGTAATTTCATTTTAACCCATTAATGCCTAGCGTCCCTTTTTAGGGACGGTCCAAAAAAGGGTCTGAATTTCCTCAAAATGAATATTTCAACCAAATAATAGTGTTAAGTCAGTACCTTGGTATTGTTTCAATTCGTTATTAACAGATTGCAGCACATAACCATTGTAAAGTGTGTTCTGTAGCAGTTTTAATACGATCTTTATCAAAAATGACATCGTTGACAATCTCAAGAAAAAAGCTAAGTTTTCAAAGTTATTCCCAGCTTCCCAGTTTATGTTAATTGCTGCTTTTATTTCTCCTTATAAAATGTTTATTTAAATATTATATCGCAGACAGAAAAAAAATTTAGTGAAGAAAGTATGTACCCTCTGGGGTCTATCGTAACTTTTAAAGAACGATTTTTCTTTCCTTAATAAAAAAATTATTTTTTACATGATATTTGTTTTATTAGTTTTCCTGTCCATTAAACACTGTTTGTAACCAGTATACAAAATTGCTTTAGAAAAAAAAATGTTAGGCATTAATGGGTTAAGCGTGGGAACTTTCCTAGTTCTGCATTAGGTTTTATAATGAGTGGAAATGAGAGGAAATGTACACCTCCAACCGATAGACAAACACAATATTTTATACTGGTTTTTGTTTTTAAGATGTATAGAAAAAAAAACTTTTTAGCTAGAAAAATCTTTTAAACCTTTTTTTATTAGAAAAAAAGAATAAAAACAATACGAGCTGTTCATTCGAGAGGAGGAGAGATTGACACTTTACAGTCAAATTAGCAGGGTCCATAGATGTATAATTGAAGGGCTTTCTGCAAAAAGGAGGTAGCTCCATTTTCAATGTCTTCAAAATGTCTGTCTATTAGACTATTAACTTAAAATAAAGGTCACCTTTCTTGTTCTAATATTTAAAAAAAATCCTCTTGTATACTTCTTAGTGCAGTTATATAAGAGGATTCATAAATTTTAAAGAAACTTTTATAATGCAATTTTCCGCTATAAGCTTTAATGCAGACATTTTGAAGGCATTGAAAATGGAGCTACCTCCTTTTTGAAGCAAGCCCTTCAATTTCTATATTTTGAAAAATGTTAAAAACTAACTTTTCAACTTATTGCTCTATAATCCTTTTACTTATTTTTGATAACTAATTGTCCCCCTTGCTTTAACTTAACTCTCCGAATTCTGTACTACTCGGTATAGTTTTCTGCTTTTGCAAATTTCATTTGGTCACTTTTGAATCAACAAATCATTCAATAAAGTAAATTTAATTACTGATAAATAATAAAAATCATTTCGCAGCTCACTCGGGTGCAAAATATTCGTTCATATTCAAAAAATGCAGACTTATGCAACTCACGATCAAAGATTTATGTCCCAATATGCATTGCATTTTGATAGCTTATCGGGAGGCTTTAAAACCATCGTGTATGCGCCAAATCAAAATACGATTTTGCGCAGCAGATAAGACGCTTTTACAGCCGCATCATGAAGCGTAAAACGCATTGAATGATACTGCAATTCAAATCTAAAACCCCTCTCCCTGAGTCTGTGAGATAGGTTTTCTCAAACTCGACATTGTTTTGAATATTAAATCGAATATCGTTTAGTAAGGGGACTTCCCTGAAATTTACCTGCAAATTTTGAAACTATAAAACAGAAAAAAGTGTGGATTGGTTTCATTCAGTTTTATCAGTTTGAGGATTGTTTTTTGATAGGCAATACTATAGTAACTGATACAGGAGTTCTATTTTAGGGATTCTATATTAGGGATGCACCGATTAATCGGCGGTACCTATTAATCAGCCATAATCGACCATTTTGCCGATTATTAATAATAGGAAAAATCGGACCGATTAATCGGCTGAAAAATATTTTTCAGATATTATTCTTTAAACTAAGATGAATAATCTTATTAACAGTAATAATAATCCTCACAGTTGATGTAAAGTTTTTTTTTAATGAATTCTCCTACTTTGAATAAATATACATAGACAATGATGCAACATTTTTCATGTGGCGAGAATTTTCTCCTTAGCACAGTGCTTTCAGATAACCTCTAATTTTCAAGGAATAAAAGTTGAATTAAATTGCTACTGATTACTAAAATATATGAATTAAAAATACTCCTAAAGTGGAGTGTTCACTACACACTCCCCCATCCCTCCTCTTTTTATAAATTTTTATTTCCAGTTATCCTAACTAACAATGTGTTAATAATATTATTGAAAACTAATATGAAAATTGGTTCTAAGAAATTTGATAAAATATTGAAATTATTATATGAAAACTAGGAAAAGGGAAAAAAATCTTCTCCCAGAAATAAATTACTTACTATTTCTAAACTTGGAATTGTATAAGAGATAAAAAACAGTGATAGAAAAATTGGTAGTAGAAAAACAATTATCCTTATCATTAATTGGCTCAACCGATTAATCGGCCGATTATCAATAGCCGATTAATCGGTAATCGGCCAATTTTCTTATCGGTGCATCCCTATCTGATATTAATCAAGTTTTTAACAGACTTTTAGTCGCATTAAAATTTCTCCATTTCCGATAGGTATAATTTGTGACGTATACAGAGTATTAATAATAATATATGATAATGTGGTCATTATGTAGGATAGGGCACATTGGCGATGTATAATACATTTATCCCTTACAAATTCCGTGACTATATGGAAAACTTAGTACTTACTATGTTTGACCAAAGTTAAATTTAAACTACTAATTTAGTAGCGAAATACATTATAATGTCAATTTAATGGACATGTCTAAAAACAACAAGCGATTGAACAACATTAAAAGTTCCGCTGTAGTGTAAAAGAATCAACTAAATAAGTAAATTAAATCATCAAAATGTAAAATAATGCACAATATAAATTAACGCATGAAAAGTTTCCTGAAAATACAAAACAAACCATGTTTTTAATAAAACAAAGATGAAAGCCTCATAAAGATGCAAAAACAAAAGAACTCCAAATGTAGAGCGAATAAAGCATCAAAAATACAGTTATGATGTAAAATTTTGGCATGAACAAACTAGTTTCTTCAAATTTTAGCATTTGCATCCCTTGGCTTCTGCGCGCTTTACATAAAATCTGTACGAATTAGAGAATGACACTTAAACAGAATGCATGAAACTTAAGGATCATTGGGGAAGGAAAGTCAAGAATAATTGCTTAAAACAAACCACCAAAAGCTCACTTCCTAAACTCAACATTCTGAATTTAGCTACTATCCCTGCTTGTCTGATTAGCGGTCGCCATTCCCCACATGCTGACTAAATAAAAAAGTGGTAAATAAAAGTTTTAGTATCATTCGCTATCCGAGCTCCACTTTTAATAATCCTAACTGTGTTATTGATTACCACTGATACCATTATTTAGTTACATAAACCTTTATTTAAACTAATGTTTCAGTAGCAATTTACAAGAAAATTTCTTGTTTACACTTCAAAAAAAAAAAACTATTGTTTTTACAGTATGGTACTAACAGTCGAGGTTCCAGTTTAAAACTGTAAAGTGCACAGTAATAAACTTTAAAGATAGCAATTTTACCCTTCATTACTGTTCTTATTGGGTCATTCCATAGAAATGTCAACCTCAGCCGAAGAAAAAAAAATACTGAAGTGAAAAAAGTATCAAAAATTAAATAAATAAATAAAACCATACAACATAAGAAGTTAAAAAAAATTGAAAAGTATTGTAATTATCAGAGATTAGCCATATTAAATAGTTTGTAGTGTGTTTACTGCTTGTTATTCGATGGTTACGTTAGTCATGTTCCGTTAGTCACACTCTATCTTGAATAAAAGTGACACTTAAGACTAAAAAAAAATCAAGATTTAATGAATGTGTTTTATGTTTTTAAAAGTCAACTTTACACATTTTTCAAATTTTTCATTCCATTTTTAACATTTGCTTAACTTTGAGAAATTTTTACCGCACAACCATGAGCATTCAGGGTTGAAAAAAATGTTATGTTAGTCACGCTGCTATTTTGGTTGAAAAAATATCTACTGTCAGTAATTTTGTTTTAAATTCTTAGCAGAAATGATACATAGATACCATATACATTGTAAATCCACCAGCATAACTAAAAAATATTTTTTATCCTTTAAGTTACAAGTAAAAACAGTTGCAAAATCATCTCTGAATGTTACGTTAATCACTATGGAATGACCCTATTACAGCTTTAAACTAGAACTTCGACTGCCAATACTATACTGTAAAATCAAGTTTATTTTTTGAAGTGTAGTTACTTTTTTTGGTTTGTAAAAAAGTATGGACTAGAAAAAAAAGAGTAGTAGTTAATAAACATGCTTCTACTCGTCAACTGGCGGCTAGAAAAGTTCTCCAATCTCAATATTTATCGTCAGAACAACGGGAGTGCGCCCTGCAAATAAAGGCCCCCGCTCAACAGGCAGAAGGCCCCCGACCCGGTGATGGCTCCTCGTATGAAATCCGTCCCAAGCCACTCGCCGGTTATTGGGCGAGTGGCGGCCGACCGAAGGGGCATCGCGCGGCAATGATTTGAGCAAAGCGCATTGTTCTCCGCAAATTCAATTTGGTCCGCCATTTATCTTGTCCGAAAAGCGTCTCCCTGCCTCCGCGCATATGACGCACGCTCCATACTTCGGGCGAAAACGAGGTGAAAAATGGGGGCCCTATTATTGGTGGTGTGGCGCCGTTGCAGTCAACGACGGCCTTGTGCATTTCTAACATCTGTCCCTGCCCCCCTTCTTCCCCTTCTTCTTCCTTCCTTCGCTCTTCCCTCATCCCTATCTCTTCTTAAGTCCCACGGAGAGAGCGGTGTTATTCTCTCTTGCAGAAACATCGGCCGCAACCCCTGCGTATCGTTACCGGGTCGTGTGGTGCAAGTCCGATCAGCTACTGCCAGAAGATGAGAATAATCAAATGGCAGTTTAAAAAAAAACTAAAAAATATGCTTTTAGAGTTAATCAAACTATATTTCATGATACTCTAACTGATTTCCCTCTTATTTTCAAAACTATTGAATATCCGACAAGTTTACATGCACTTATAATACGTCAGCATGTAATATAGCTTAGCGAATATATTACTTTAATATTTACAAAGAACATGAATTTATCTTTTGTTCAGAGTTACATACAACTAACTGAAACACTTATAATACATCAACATGTAATATAATTTAGCCTTTAGCATTAATAATAGTATTAAGTATATTACTTTTATATTTCTACAGAACGTGAATTATATCTTTTATTCAGAGTTACATACATACAAACAAACAAACAAACAAACAAACAAAACATGTGAAACTAATAAAAGCGTATTAATGAGGAAGAGAAATTTCTTTGAACTTTTTTAAAAAGTTGGACGAGTTTCTATGAATTGCTATCTTCATAAATATTGTTCATAATCTGCTGCTATTGTTTATATTATGCAACACTACGTGCTCCCTCTGTCCCAAATTAGTCGCTAGGTTTAGACTGAATATGTTATCTCATATTAGTCAGTACGTTTAGGTTGAAAAGTTTGTCCCAAATTAGTCATTACTTTAAATATTGAAAATTTTGTCTCAAATTAGTCTCTACGCTTAGACTGAAAACTGTGTCGTAATTTAGTCTCTACTTTTGGGTTGAAAATTCTGTCCCTATTTAGTCACTACGTTTAGGTTGAAATTTTTTCCTCGATTTAGTCTAAGTTCAGGTTGAGAATTTCGTCTCAAATTAGCCACCAAGTTTGGGTTAAAATTTTTTTCTCAAATTAGTCATTACGTTTAGGTTAAAATTTTTGTCCCAAATTAATCACTACGTTTAGATTGAAATTTTGTCCCAATTTAGTCACTACGTTTAGGTGGAAAGTTTCTTACCCCAATTTAGTCACTAATTTTAGGCTGGAAATTTTGTCCCAAATTCACCACTAAAATTTACGTTAAAATTTTTTTCCAAAATTATCCATTGCGCTTTTGTTGAAAATTTTGTCCCGAATTAGTCTCTAAATTTAGGTTGAAAATATTGTCCCAAATTAGAGGTTACATTTGCATACTTACATACGAAATATTGAGACTGATGATTTTTAATATTTTATTTGAGCCTCTTTCCGTGATTTCGGGCTTCTATGATATGCATCAACAACACTTACTTGACAAGCATTCTCTTTTTCCCTGCCTAAATCAGCACAAAACTTACTGTGATGACGTGTTTGCGTTCCCCGAACTCAGTTCGAGCATTATAGGGAAGTGGAGAACTTGAAAATCTCTTTTTCAGAATTTATATCAACTATTCAACTTCAGCTCAACATTTTTGCTTCAATGCATAATTTTTCCGTACAAAATTCTTTCCCTTCCTTAAAAAAAGCAGAGAGTTTCTTTTAGATTTGCGTTTTCTCTTTTAAATCGATTTCCAAAATTTTTTATGAACGTAGTGTTCCCGAGATTCGGCACTGCGAAATTTCGAGTTTATTCAAAAGAAGCTTCATTGAGATAGCAAACAAATTTATAAGTAAAACTTGTTTTAAGAATAGAGCTGTGTTTCAGTCTCAAATTTTGAGCTTGAGATGGTGAAAACAATAAAATGTAAATAAGATATTTGCTAGAAGTGCTATTGTCTTTTAGTTAATAAAAAATGTGAGCACTTCATAAATACAAACCCGTTAAAAAATCAATAAGTGGTGTACGAGATAAGTAAAAAAAAGAAAGAGAGAGAAAAGAAAAAAAGGTTTAAAATTAGTCTGACTGTGAGAAAAGGAAAAAAAGAAAACAAAATATATAGGCGTAGCTTCAAACAAACGGCTTTGTAGTGTTTAGAAATAGTCGGTAAGGGCATTGCTCCACATCAGCGTAAAACGCGACCGAAACCGAAGGCAGAAACCGAAAATCCGGGTCCTTTCCATAGGAACACCATTTAATCCATTTTACGTTTCTGCTTTACGCTCGCGTTTTCCGCTGATGTGGAGCAGGGCCCTAAGTGTGGAGATGCAGTATTTAGTACATAGCATTCGCTGCATTCTAAGTTCTTTGGATTCCAAGTTCTTTAAAGATAATTTTTATTTCACAGATTGCTTTAATCTAATTATTTTAATGTTTAATATTCTGAAGTATCCGTGATGCATGTTTTCAAATTTATCCTTAATCCTTTCTTTCCTCCTTTTCCTTCCTTCCTTATCCTTAATCCTTTCACAGAAATTGATTCTGTGCTCGTTCCAATGTTCTTTTTTTTTTCTCTTTATTTGTCTTAGTTTTTTATTACTTTGCTTTGAAACCTCATAATAAACCCCATATTTGTATATTTATTTAGGAATACATCGTACACTTTATTTACGGGCGTACTTTTTTTACTTTTTCTCTCTTCTATATGTATAAAAATGGATGTATGTTTGGTTGTATCTTATACAAATCCAGTTTTCATTGGATTTTCACCAAACTTGGCGCAGAGGTTCCTTAATGCACTAGAATTTACATAGGCGGAGTTTTGAAATTTAAAAAAAATCCAAAAAGCTCAAAATTCATATTTTTTGTCTCAAAATGGCCATTTTCTTTCAATTTTGAATAGATAGAGTAATAGAGATAAGCCTTTAAGAATACAAATTGCTATAATTTAACACATTAAAATATGACTAGGTGACCCGTGCGGAATTCCGCAAAAAAAAAAAAAAAAAAAAACTCTTAACTTAAAATTTAATACGACAATTTTTATTGGCTTTATTTGCACAACATCGTCATCTACTGCCGTCGTTCTGACAACTTTTCAAAGAGATCAAAGACACGTTCACTTTTACAACTACTACAAAAGTGATACCCTATATTAAAATCAAATACCCAAGGCTACTACTAAACTAAATACTAACGTTATCGCAAAACTACCATAGTATTTTGAAACAATAAAAGTTACAATTAAGGTTTACCGAGCTAAGCCTTGGCTTGAAATGTCGCATTTAAAATTGATTTGAACAACAATGTAACGATTCTGACAGTTGAGCAAAAAATTTAACTTTTTCAAACTTCAATCGCTTATAAGTCGCTTAAACGTGGATTTTCGAGATTCTCGTTACGCGGCGCTAGCGGAGAAACGTTCTAAAGAACGCATTTTTTTTAATCTTTCGAATGAAATCAAAATGGAGACGATATGACAATTATTTCGCTAGATAGAGTCAATTTTGTGCCCAAAAATTGAAGTTCGAATAAAAAACGAACCGACACTTTTTAGAGGGTGGGTCTAATTTTCGTCAATAGCCCGCGGGAAAAGCTTCAAAATTGTAAATTTTCTTGTAATTCGATAAAGAAATGAGCGAGTTTCGACCGGGTATAGGATTCGGCTTAGAGAAATAATATATGGAGATTATTTTCCGACAAAGCTTATGATTAACAATGAAACATCAATTTAAGGCTAGCCTATTTCATTTTAGCATGAAATAAGTTAAAAACAATTAAAATTCATGTTTTAATTACCTTGGAACATTGGCACAAATATTGTATGATGCAGAAAATTTAGAGGTTCCAACAGATATTTAATTCTAGTTTTTGCGTTCATTTTTAATAAGCACTCGGGCAATGCCGGGTAATAAGCTAGTTCATAATATAACTGAGACAAAACATTAAACTTATGCTGTGTTTGACTACTCAACTTCGGACGCAGTTTCCTCCCCGACTTGGACCACTGCTTGTCTCAGCATTCCAGATTGAAGCGTTCATCTGGTAGAGATTTAGCTGCATCCAACGCTAAAGTGCCACATCGTCTTAAACATTCATTACCTGACGACGAACAAGACGCCTTTTATTTCCCCCTTCCAACAGATCTTTTTCCCTTTTTCCCCTACCTCCTCCCCATCGCTGGGTGAGAGAAGTGGTGCCAAAAATCATAGCGCGGGGCAATAATTCTCCGGCAGGGATTAGGGGCTGGTACAAGGCCGCGGATTGTACATTCCGTCGCATCTTCAGAGCCAAGATGGAAAGACCTGTGCTCAATAGAGTTGAGGTGTTTGGCTGCTTTCTGGAAAGAATTTATCCTCATGGAAAAATATGTTTTTGAGCTATACAAGAATGTATTTCAGGAAAAAGTATCCTGGTTTAATAAACTTCTTTCCAGGTAAAAGATTTGTGTTGATCTTCTTTGAGCTATGAGCAGCATCCATGTTATTTTTTTTTCTTTAAAAAAATTTGATTTAGTGCACACGTAATTGAATCGTTTAATTCAGAAACTACCCAAGCGAGAAAATTTCTGATTTTAAGAAAACATTTATTTCTTCACGTTGAACTATTTAATAGTCATTACAATAATATTTTCTGCCAGAAATATATTTGAATATGGATATTTTTCAGTTTAAAACATTTAAACCTAATCAATTGCTTCATAAATAACGGTAACAATACTTTTTCGAACTTTTAGTGTTGATCGCTTAGGTGGTTTCTGAAATAAACGATTCAATTTACTCTTGCAGAGTGAAACCTTTTGCTATGAATTAA
Source organism: Uloborus plumipes (assembly GCA_038373865.1). Taxonomy (NCBI): domain Eukaryota; kingdom Metazoa; phylum Arthropoda; class Arachnida; order Araneae; family Uloboridae; genus Uloborus; species Uloborus plumipes. Next base: position 67,275 of record JAXGGA010005853.1, read on the forward strand.
AAACTTCAGCTTACAAATAAACAAAAATCCATTATTTTCTGGGGGGAAAAATCTACTCTTAAAACCAGTTTTTATTCAGTAAAAATTATTGGGTGTGCTTATGAAATATAACCTGTCCTACTTTTTCTTAGCCCTTAAAAGAAAATCTTACTGTACTCCATCACAAAGCAATATGTTTTAATTTGGTTTATTAATTTTATGCTAATTTATTTTCATTAATGGAACAAAAATGTTTTTTTAATGAAGGGATTCATTTTTCCAATTACGTTTCTAGTGCAAGAAACCAATTTACAATTCATCAACTTTCAGACATTTTAACACTACTAAAGTTTTGTTTTATAACTATTGTTGAATTGCACTTAAAATATTTATCTATATTCTCACAAAAGAAAAGAATCTCATTATTATTATCGGCTTTAGTAGGCACATTTTTGCATAAGACAACTACTTTAAAAGTAGTAAAGCTCTAATCCATGATCATACGTGAACTAAAAATATTGTTTGAGTATTGTATTGTATCAAATGTAACCTAAAGGGTCTGAGATTTAGGAGGGTTTCTCCAAAAAAAGATAAATTTAACGGTGAGTTACCACTTTGAAGAGACATGTGCACTCAAATTACACCACTTTTAAATAGTAAATCCACGAAACTAGTTGTAGCCAAATTAAAATGAAACAAGAACACCATACTCATAGGCTCTTAAACTAGTGCATTTTTAAACGGTAAAACTAGTATATACAAGCTAAAATAAATTTAAAACGTACTCAAATGAAAACAAATTTAAATTGAAAAACCATTATACATGTTATAAAGCAATGAGCAATTTAGCATTTACAATGAGCAATGAGCAATTTAGTAAAGCATTTTTTGCCTCCAACTCGACTACTTTCGTACTCCATGCTGATGAGAGCATAATAAGCTCGAAACTGCAGTCCATGGATCGAAAAGCCGAGTTGGCGGTGTATTGCACATTATACATGTTGTTTGCTGTGCTAAAACAAATTTAAAAACATAACGTCCGCGTGTTCTCAAATTACTACATTTGTAATGTATTTTCAGTCAAATTTATCAGGACATTAAGTTTAAGGTTGAATTAGTGTGATACTGTATTCCATTACAGTAGTTTATTTACAGTGAATAAAATAAATTTAGCTATAAAGCGTTTGTATTGCATCTGAAGATGAAAGTTTGTTCCCCAATTCCAGCGGCATAATAGAAGTTTACTGTATTCAGTATTTCAACATTACAGTTTTAACCCGTCTTAATTATCGCCGCAAATGTAAGGAGGAATGTGCCATTCACATCATCAATTAATTTTTCCTTGATTTATAGATGAAAGGTTCCAAAACTGACATAAATATGGTGAACAGATATAGCAGTGTTTTTCTGTTTCGTTCAAGTTAACGAAGTACATTTTGATTTTCTGTTTGTCGAGTGTAAAGCTGTGTACTGTTTTTTTTTTATTTTTTTTTTGCTCCTACATTTGATTTATGCTATCTTTTCGAGCTTACTTCTGTCAGAAATCAGAGTTAAATTGCTCAATTACAGAAGTTTTAACCCATTTATGCCCAGTAGCCTAAAAACGGGAAAGCTGTTTTTCACAAGTTAAATAGTCCTACTTTTTGAGAAAACCAGTAAGAGACACTATTTGGACATCAGAGTTTATTTATTGACAGCTATTTTCAGACAAATCAGTCAAGCAACGATCCAGCATGGGTAGCCACAGAAAGTAAGTTTTTTTTGCTAACTTATTTTTCATAATATTAAACTTTTTTAAAAGGATTTGCTTAAAATAGATCACAGATGCCTTCTGTAATGTTACTTTGCAAAAGTAAAGTCAAGTATGGTCGTATTTTGCTCATATATCTGCAAAATATCCCGTAAACAGGACGTTAAATAACTTAATAAATATAGCAAAGGCGAACTATTTTAAGCCTAAAATGTATGTAAAACATTTCAAGTAAGAGTTTTAAGCAGATAAAATTTTAAAAAAATGTTTAAAAAAACTAGGGCATAAATGGGTTGGTTAAAGTCAGCATAATTTGCTCCCTATTTACAAGTTGTCGCTAATGAAACAAGTGTAGGAGTATAGAAAGGAGTATAACGTTCTGCAAGCCGACGGGCACACCTAAATATAGAGAAACCAACATACACTGTAAAAAATAGATTTTGTTTTTACAGTATAATACAGCTAATTTTACAGTAATAAACTGTAAAATTTCCAATTTTACATTAGTGGACTGTAAAATTGCTAATTTACAGTAATAAACTGTAAAATTGCTTCTTTACAATAATAAACTGTAAAATTGCTAGTTTCACAGCTTATTACTGTGCCTTTTACAGTTTTAAACTGGAACCTCTGCTACCAGTATCATACTGTTATTTTTACAGTATAATACAGCTAATTTTATGGTAATAAACTGTAAAATTGCTCGTTCTACAGTGATAAACTAAAATCGCTTGTTTTGCTGTGATAAACTGTATAAAAGCTAGTTTTTGTTTATTACTGTGCTTTTGCAGTTTTAAACTGAAACATCTGCTGCCAGTATTATACTGTAAAAACAACAGCTTTTTTTTTGGCAGTGTACCCGAATATACTTGTTATGAACAGGTTGTGCCGTCGCGTCAAAGTAAATACAGATGTAACTTTCAAAGCATAAAAATGATTCTCAGCGAAAAATTTTATGTATTATTCAACCGCGACGAGATGGCCGGTGTCAATCAAATGAGAAAACGAGTCTATTCCTTAAAATAGGTAGAGAAGGAAGAAACTCAAGTGTGCCATATTTGCAAGTTTAGCGACATTTTGGCGAAGTGATAAGTTTTATGAAATATTAAATAATTCTTCAAGCCACACCTGCATTTGGCGAGGAAGAGAAAACAAGTCTTTGCTTTCTTTATTGCAACCCTTATGTTATACCATTTTGTTTTTAAATTTAAATGAACAGTTGGAGGCGCTGCAGTCAGTGGCCAATGGCTGCGGAAAGATATAAAACCAAGACCCACCTACTTTCTTGTATCCAATGAGAAATCTTTCTCGATTGTGCAAAAATTAAAATAGTTTCCTATTTGGCTAATTTCTCAAATTGGGAGACCAATTAAAGGTAAGCAAGGTGACGTATTCAAGCTTTATAACCAATGCCGCAATTGTGCATCCCATTCCTCAATTTTCATCTGCGTATCACCCCTTCCTAAAAATGGACAATCCTGAAAAAAGGAGGAGTCATAGGCCATCTCTGCAAAGTTGAATAATCTCCATGTATTATTTCTCTAAGCCGAATCCTATACCCGGTCGAAACTCGCTCATTTCTTTATCGAATTGCAAGAAAATTTATGATTTTGAAGCTTATCCCGCGGGCTATTGACGAAAATTAGACCCACCCTCTAAAAAGTGTCGGTTCGTTTTTTATTCGAACTTCAATTTTTGGGCACAAAATTGACTCTATCTAGCGAAATAATTGTCGTATCGTCTCTATTTTGATTTCATTCGAAAGATTAAAAAAAATGCGTTCCTTAGAACGTTTCTCCGCTAGCGCCGCGTAACGAGAATCTCGAAAATCCACGTTTAAACGACTTATAAGCGATTGAAGTTTGAAAAAGTTAAATTTTTTGCTCAACTGTCAAAATCGTTACATTGTTGCTCAAATCAATTTTAAATGCGACATTTCAAGCCAAGGCTTAGCTCGGTAAACCTTAATTGTAACTTTTATTGTTTCAAAATACTATGGTAGTTTTGCGATAACGTTAGTATTTAGCTTAGTAGTAGCCTTGGGTATTTGATTTTAATATAGGGTATCACTTTTGTAGTAGTTGTAAAAATGAACGTGTCTTTGATCTCTTTGAAAAGTTGTCAGAACGACGGCAGTAGATGGCGATATTGTGCAAATGAAGCCAATAAAAATTGTCGTATTAAATTTTAAGGGCGCGTTCAGAGTACGCGCCCGAGCTTCCCGGGAAGCCCGGGTTCTTCCCAAAGCGTTCAAAGCTGCCATTTGGAGCGCCCGAACTTCCCAAATGCTGTCCAGAGTAGACGCCCGAGCTTCCCGGGCTCAAGCACAAGCAGCCCAGGAAATTTAGCTGGGCAGATAAGTCACGTGTTTGGGCGTTTAGCTAAGGAAGATGCTCATTGGCTGAAATTTATTGCACTTTCGTCTGCTAGGATTTACGAAGAGTGACTAATACAAAATCTTGAAAATACACACACAATGGGGTCAAAATACGCACGCTATTTGCTGTGATGAATCTGAAAGGATATATTTCCTTGAGAATCAGTCATTGCTGGAACAATCCTGTCAGATAAGCGAGATCGACGTAATTCTTTACTTCCTGTTAGGCCTATTTCATCGTAAATTCCTTCACTTGAAATAACGTATTTCTCATTAAATTCGATAAGTCATTTCGATCCCACGCTCAACCATGACGGTAGATGAATAATAATTGCCGCCAAGGTTAAGAATGGTATCATTTTGGGGCGAAATATAGGAGCGAATGCAGGATTGTTTCTGCATTGACCACCGCGTAACTTTCTGCTGTTGTGTCCGCCATTTTGTTTCTTCTCGAAAGGCACAAGTGCTGTCCAGACCACAACTTCCCGGGCTCAGCCCGGGCAGCTATTTATGACGTCACGGCTTAAACGCCCGGGCGGCCCGAGCGAATACTCTGAACGCAGCCTAAGTTTAGAGTTTTTTTTTTTTTTTTTTTTTTTTTTTTTTGCGGAATTCCGCACGGGTCATCTAGTAGTTATATTAATGAAGAAACGTTTTCGGTGTCTGACTGAATCGTTAAGTAATTTTATTGGTACGTCGACTTTCAAGGATCATTTCCCACACCCTAAATTTGCAAAAATCTAAACAAATGCAGATTGCCCATACAGATATAACACACTTTACAAATTTCACGTTTATTTTGAAAGAAAATATATTGCAAGTTAAGTACGGGCATAATCTTATAGGTTCAAGTTTAGAGCCAAAAACCGAATGGTATGTTGGTTTTGGTACCTTTCCTGAATTAACATAAACAGCCACTGCTCTGAAATCAATCTAGACCTTGCCTCTAGTACTAGTTTTGAAATTTTACGTCTTAACTTAAATAACCCTTTCATTCTTTTGAAAGTCATTATCTTTGTTAAGGAAATACGTTGTGAGGAGCTTCGACACGTCCGTTCTCGGTTCGTGCCATAAATATTTCGAAATTATTGTGTACCTTTCATTAAATGCGAGCATTAATATTTTACTCTTATGTTTATGTAGGGTAGATTGGTCAACGACTGAACACTTACGCACACTTTCATTTCCGAAAATTCATAGCATCGTTAAAAACTGCAGCATATGATGTAGCGGCAGTGCTGCACTCCAATAGATCTACTCTCCTACCGAGGTCACTAATTGTTCAAGGGCACGAGTGGCAACACACATATCAATACACGAGCAGTACGGGTTAGAGCCCGCGTGACACAGAGCGGCAGTGAGAGCTGGAGCCGCTATATATACAGGCCGACGCATCAAGCTTGAGTTTAACCATTTTAGATCCATTCATTAACTTTCATTTTCAATTTTTCATTGTGGCTGAGCTAGGGTTACCATAGTAAAGTTTCGGACATTGCCAAGCTTTGCCAAATGCATGTACCGCTAATGATGAAAATTGCCAAAACTCGATACTTGCCAGAAAAGACAACCACTCAACAACAGGCTGAAAAAACATAACACGCGCTGGATTCAAAGTGGTGAAACTTAATCTTGATGCGTCTTCTCGTCTATATAGGGGGGCCTTAGTGAGAGTATGGATTAATAGTAAGATGCACCGCCAGATAGTACTCCCGGGGACAATTTTATTCTCAACGAATTTTAACAATGTTTCAATGAAGTTATAATGTTTTTAATAAACAAGTCTCAAAAATTTTGCATCCTGGATTATTTCTAACTACAATACGGAACGAGAAAGGAAAAAAAAAGGTGATTTACGGTATTATTTAAAAAAAATCGGTCGAAGCTTTATACTTCTGCACTCTCAGAAAAGTCGGGTCAATATACAGTACATTTTCCTTCATTTTTTGACGAAAAATTTCTGTTTCCTTCAAAACGGAAACTTTCGCTCTTTGCTACCGATTCTCAATTCACTCATGCGCAGTTGACCTCGACATTCTTCGGCAGCCGGCGAGCGCGGCGCCAAGCAAGGCAAGACCAAGTAAGCTGACAACGGCTTTGTTGTGAAAGGAAAACATCATAATGAGATATGAGTAAGTACTTAATTTCAGAATTGTATTCTAAAAACTATGTAATCGTTCAAACTTGAAAACAGCTTTTAATGGCAGCTTGAAAAAAATATTAATTCATGGAATGTTCACAGTCTCTGTATTCTGCGAATGGGTAATAGGCGCCATGTTTGAATCTAAATTCCAAACGAAAATTCTTATTTATATCAGCGGGAACTTATCAGGCGAATGGAAATGTTAAAAAGCCTACCTCGATTTGTAAATACTAAAGTATGTTTAATAATTTAACCTAAATAATTGTTTTGGAAGTCATATTGTGGTTTAGAACGCGTTGAACTTTCGAAGTAAATAAATAAAAATGCTGATTCTTACTCATTCGTAGAATTAAAACGACAACCATATGTCTCAGAAACAAACATTTCCGTATTTTATTGGTACGCATTCAGTTGTTATTTTGGTATGTGTATGCAAAAAATGTAAAATATTTTTTCTTTAAGTTAGCTTTGTTGATAAAATGAATCACATTGTATTGTTTGCAACTAAGAGAAACAAAAAAAAGTTTCTTTTTTTCTATATTTTTAATGAGGGAGAGAATAAAAATAATCCCTTTTTGGAATACTTTCATCAGCAAGAAGCCATCAACACTGAATAACATTGCCTCAATTGCAATAATCATTTTCAAGTTATGAAAGTGCAGTTGGAAATTAAACTGGATATAAGTTTAAAAAATAAGAGTTAAATTAAATTAAATTTTCTCCTCTTTGGTTTCAAAACTTTGTTTCAGAAACTTATGGTGCAAACACAAACATGCATGTATTAAAAACTTAAATTAAGGATTATGTCTGTGCAATCCATCAATACTAAAGAGGTAATTAGATAGCGATACATTATAGCTAGGAAGTTATATAATGTTTTAAATAAAAATTGATATGTAGGTGAAAAGAAAAATAAAATGTATTACAATTTTAGAAGATCCAGTTGAGACGACTATTCCACTGTTACAATACATATTATTTGTCGAAATTTAAGACTGCGATATTTCTTCCTTTTACTCAA